>JAZKJV010005682.1:0-234414 GCA_037367405.1 Ottelia alismoides
CAATCCATCCTGTGAGATCATGGTTATGATATGAGCCGAAGGGACTACCTGAGGCGCTGGCTGAGGCAGATGTACTCGCTGATGCCGACGCCGCAACATCAGACGCATCAGCACCCTCTGATGATGACTGTGGCATGATATCACGAAGCCGTGCCACTAGCTCCTCGAACCTGTGATCTGGAGTAGATGCTGGTGGACCCTGAACGTGATCAGCGACACGTGCAGAAGGAGGGAAGCCATGCTTGGAATAGCATGTATCCTCCGAATGACCAGTACGACGACAGAATGAGCATGTAGAACGTATGCGACCTCCACGGCCACGTCCACCACTTCCTCTACCACGAAATGAGGAGAAACTACCTCGTCCTCTGGAGACAGCCATTGCCGAGGGAGGTGTAGTCGTGGTGTTCGATGGAACAGGGACACGACTGAGCCGTCTGTAGACTTCTTCCATTGGTGGAATGGTGGCATCAGCAAGGATCTGAGAGCGTGCTGCCTCATATTCAGGATCAAGGGCAGCAAGTAAGACGCCAACCATAGTAGCGTTGCGGAACGTCTTCTGTTGTTCCGGCGTGGCTGTGAGTGGAATTGTGCTATAAAGTTTCTCGAACATTCCACGAAGAGAAGTGTACAGAGAATGAAGAGGCCTCCCATTTTGCTTCGTGGTAAAGATATCATGCTGCAACTGCAGCATCTTGGTCTCATTCCGTACCTGGGAGTATGTCGTGGCCAGAATATCCCACATCGCCTTGGCGGTGGGTTGATGAAGGACATCATTTGTTATCTCTGTTGTGAGCGTACCTGACAGCCAGACTTTGGCGTACGCGTCATCAGCCTCCCATGAGGCATAGATTCCTGTCTTCTCTGGCGGTTCATCTTCGGTAAGAATATGCTTCTTACCACACGACTTCATGAGACTGGGAACTGCATTGCCCACAGTTCGTAGTTCGTCCCGTCCATTTTGACGATAGGTGCCGACCCTTTGAAGGCACCGATGGCGGGTATATCGACCTTTTGATCTGACATACTGCCGGAGAAGAACAACTAGGAACAATATACCAAGTAACTGGTGTCTACCACGACATGTATGGATTCAAGTGCACATGTAGACGTTATGCACTTGAATCCATTATCCTTCCAGAATCGACCGAAGAAGCTGTGGAAGCCTTGGCGGAAGAGAGAGGTCTGCAACTAGGGGTACACGACGTCTGGGCTGGGCACCGCTAGGCTAGGAGGTGCCCGGCGGAGGACTGGCTGCACCACGGGCGGCTGGGAGGTGCTCTACAGCGAGCAGATGGCGCCGGGAAGGGCTGGCGGCGCCGCGTGAGGGCTGGAAGCCCTACGGCGGGGTGCTGGAGACCTGGCGGCAGAGGGCTGGGGGCCTGGGGGCCTGACCGCAGCGGAGGGAGGGCTCCGGATGAAGGGCTGGGAGCCCTGCGGCGGAGGGCTAGGGGCCTGGAGAACCGGCGGCGGCGGCGGGGAGAGGGGGAGGCGGGGTGGGAGAGAAAACCCTAGGGTTAGGGTTTTGGCTCTGATACCATGTTAGAGTAATCGAAACTCTGATGTGTTATTCCATGGAGCCCTCGGGTCTCTTATATAGGGAGAAAACCCTTGGGTAAATTACAGAGTCTTACAAAGCATAAGTAGTAATTACGAAACAATAAAACGTAACATAAATAAGTCTCTACAACGTTGATTAATAATTTTACTGGAATTGTACGGACCTAATCGGGTCGAGTTTAGCTTTAATTGGATCCGGATGTTACAAATATAAAAACCCTTAAAGGGAGTCTCATCCTCGAGACTCGAGTCAAGGTTCCTACATGTCTTATTTGGATTCCATATGACCATAAAAACGTCAAAGGGAAAACAGCCATGCTCTTTCAACATGTATATAATTTCAAAGGCTTGTCTTAATGATTATCTGAGAAAAGTTATGGGTATCCTTGCCCACATGTCGGCTTCGGTTTCCCACATTGCCTCTCTGACACTGTGTCGGTGCCACAACACCTTGATCGATGGAATCTCCTTGCTGCGAAGTTTCTTCACAGCACTGTCTAGTATCTGCATTGGACTCTCCTCATATGTCAAGTCTGGCTCCACGTCTAAATTCTTACAGCTGTTGATGTGTCGAGGGTCGTGCACATACTTTCTCAGATTGGATACATGAAAAACGTCATGATTGGCTGATAGGTGTGGATGAGAGCTACTCGGTTGGCCACCTTCCCCACACGAGCCAGAATCTCTAACGGTCTAACGTGTCGTGCCGCCAGCTTGCCACAAACACCGAATCTTTGTATTCCCTTCTTGGGAGATACTCATAGAACACATGATCTCCTACCTGTATATACAGAAGTTTCATTAGTACAATAGATTAAGTTTCAATCTCAATAGTATCTTTTTGCAAATTGATTAAGAGAAGAGGATTAATTACCTGGAACTCTAAGTGTCTTCTTCGACGATCTGTTTAGCTCTTTTGACGACTCTGTGCTGTCAGAAGCTTCCGTCTCACAAGATTAACAGCTCTCACAGTCTCCTCCAGAAGATCTATGGAGTAAAGAGCATGATCACCTATCTCACGCCAACTGAGAGGTGTGAGGCATCTTCGCCCGTATAGGGCTTCGAATGGTGCCATGCCGATATTGGAATGAGATGTTGTTGTACGTAAATTCAACCGAAGTCAGATGGTCCTTCCAGGACCTTTTCCACTCCAAAGTGCATATGCATAACAAATCCTCAAGTGTCTGAATGGTGCGCTCGTTCTGCCCATCGATTTGTGGATGGTATGCAGATCTCATCTTCAGCTCTGTCTGTAGTGCTGGCATGAACTGATGCCAGTAGTGAGATGTAAATTCGAGTCTCTGTCAGACACCACCTCTCGTGGTATACCATGAAGTCTGATGATATTTTACACATAACCTGGCCAATCTGGATGGAGTGTAGTCTTGCTGACATCTATGAAATAGGATTAGTTGGTCAACCTGTCAACAACGACCCAAATAGAATCATGGCCACTTGGCGTCTTCGACAATCCTATGACGATATCTATAGGAATACTCTCCACTTTCACACGAGAATGAGGAGAGACTGCAATAGTCTTGGTGGTCTCCTGTGCTCAGCCCTTAACCATATGACATGTCATACATATGCTGACATGCTGTGCCACATTCTTGTTTCATTCCGTCCGACCAGAAATGTCGATGCATATCACGATACATCTTCGTGTTGCCCGGATGAATAGATATTCGTGGACTGCTTTCCTTATCAAGAATGTCTTTGCGTAACTGCTCATCGTTAGGCACAACGACCTGACTAGCTTTCCACAAAATAGACTCCGTAATAACAAAATCATCAATCTCGTCCTTGACAGCGTGCGTGTATCTGTCTCGGATCCAAGGATTTGTCCTCTGGCCTTCTATTATGTGATCCCACAAACTGCTGAATCGTGGAGGCACGGTAGTAGATATGTATGCACTCTTTTGAGGATGTCAATCAATCAAAGCTGCGAGCATATCCCACGTATACAACCAGTTTGTTGTACCCTTAGCATAAGCTCTACAGCTAAGTGCATCTACTACAACAATTTCCTTAGCGGGGTGGTAAGAGATCGTGCAATCGTAATGCTTTAGTTGCTCGAGCCAGCTACGTTGTCGCATGTTCAACTCCTTCTGATCAAATATGTACTTCAGGCTCTTTTGATATGTGAAAATCTCGAAATTCACCCCATAAAGATAGTGGTGCTAGATCTTCAAGGTAAAGACAAATGCCGCCAACTCCAATTCATGTGTGGGGTAGTTCCTCTCATGTGGACTCAGCTATCGTGATGCGTAAGAAATTACGTGGCCTTGTTGCATCAATACCGCTCATAGACCTTCTCCTAAAACATCTGTGTAGACTGCATAGTCCTGAGTGCATAAAGGAAGAGCAAGAATAGGTGTCCTAGTTAATCTCTCCTTCAAGGTCATGAAGGCCTGTTCACATGAATCATCCCAATTAAATGGAACTCTTTTTTGTGTCAACCTCATAAGAGGAAGAACAATGCATGAAAATCCGCTGACGAAGTGTCTATAATAGCCCGCTAGTACAAGGAAGCTCAGAATCTAATTAACTGTCTTGGGCTGCTCCCAAGACATGACTGCCTTAATCTTCGCAGGATCAACTGCGATACTTGCTCCTGAAATAACATGCCCAAGAAATGAGACCTGGGATAATAAGAACTCGTACTTTCTCAACTTGGCATACAACTTGAACTCTCGCAATGTATCCAGAACAATCTTCAATTCATTCGCATCATGATCCCATTCATTCCGTGAATATATCAGCACATCATCAATGAACACCACTACAAATTTGTCCAAGTATGGACGGAAGATCCTGTTCATCATATCCTTAAATATTGCAGGAGCATTGGTGAGCCCAAACGGCATCACCACAAACTCGTAGTGTCCATATCAAGTCCTGAAAGCTGTTTTCGGAATATCAGATTTTCGAATCTTGAGCTGATGATAACCGGATCGAAGGTCAATCCTCAAAAACACTGAAGATCCCTGAAGCTGATCCAATAAATCATCAATGCACGACAAAGGATAACGGTTCTTTACCATTCTTTTGTTCAGCTGTCGATAATCAATGCATAATCTCTTGTATCCATCCTTCTTCCTGACAAATAGAACTGGAGCACCCCAAGATGAAGTGCTTGATCTCACGAAACCCAAGTCAAGTAACTCCTACAACTGCACCTTCAGCTCTCTCAACTCAACTGGGGTCATGCGATATGGTTCCATTGAGATCGGTTGTGTATCTGGTAGCATTGTGATCTCGAACTCGATCTCTCTTTCAAGAGGTAATCCTGGTAGCTCATCAAGAGAAACACCTGGGTAGTCTGATACTACTATGATGTCCTGTACCATTGGCTCATAATCGGATATCCTTCTGACAAATGGTAGATAGGAATCACATCTCTGATCCACTAGCCTCTAGGCTCGCAACACTGAAATATACTCCATTTTGGATTCATGTAATGTACCCTCAAATGTGAACTCAAGTGGATCTAGAATCCTGAAGAGAACTGTCCTCCTAAAGCAATCAACAAGAGTATGATGAGCTGATAACCAATCCATGCCTAAAATCAAATCAAACTCATTAAGCTGAAGTAGCAAACCGTTTATGATCATCTCGTGAGCGCCAATTATCACTAACAAATCTCTGACTATCAACGAAATAACAAACAATTGGTCACCTGGCCCACGGATGTGGTTAGGAGGATATATGACCTCGGAAACTCTACCCAGTGAAGTTAGTAGCCTCGAAGCAATAAAAGAATGTGTCGCCCTAGAATCAAATAAGACATGGAAAGGTCGGCCCAAGACTGAGAACATACCTTTCACTACAGTAGCTGTTGAACGCGCCCGCTCCTCGGTCACTGAGTGTAGCTGACCTTGCCTGGCTAGTGTTATACTGAAACCTGCCACGCTTTGTGTCTATCTCTGCGGCCTCATGAAGTTGGAGTTCCTGCCACGGAACCTCCCAGTACGCTGTGACTGTGTGGGCTGTGACTGCGGTTGAGGCTCTCCAGAAGCCTGTGGGCCTAAGCTCAGTAATGTCCCCACTCATTGCACAAGTGGCATCTCACAGATCTGGTAGGCGTTGTAGTCGTGTCTGCGCTCTGAGTCGGTCCTGCTGGAGATCTGTCTGCTCGTTACGACCCAGCTGGTCGTGCTGAACTCGTACCACGCCCGACAAGTGATCCTCCCAAAGTAGTCGCTGGAGAGGAGCGAGCACTGCCTGAAAATGCCGAACCTGTAGGTCGAAACCGCCTGGCTGACCTCTGCTACTAGAATGGTCGACGTATCAGCCCAAATAATCATTGTGGCCTAGGTGTTGCTCTAGACGAGCTCCCAAAGCATCTCTCTGATGTCCTCAAACTTCTCCGCTGCACTAGTAGCCTCAGAGATAGACGTGATGCAAAATCCTGCCAGCTTCTCTTGCACATCATATCTCATATCTCTGATGAACTTTTCCAGATTCTCATCTGGAAATGCAGCAGCTGCTGGACTACGTCTAAACAGCTTGGTGTATCGAACGAAGTAATCTATTGCCGTCATCTCTCCCTATCGAAGCTCTACAAACAAATGATGCCGGGACTCTTTCCACTTCGCAGAAAATAAGTGTGATTTGAACATCGTCTCAAAATCATCCATGTGGGCTCGTGCCCCAACTCAGAAACCACCTCCTCCAACCATATCTCTGTAAGATCTGTCAGTGAATACTTCATAAAAGATAACCATGAGTCTCGTGGTGCGTGAATCATCCAGAATACCTTCATCACCCTCTTCAGCCACTTCTCTGCCTGATCTAATGTCTCGGTGCCCTCGAGCATGGGCACATTGGTCCGTTGGTAGGAAGTGAAAATTGACTGGTGCTTGTGAATATCCGAGTACTCAAGCGTGTCCTCATCTGCAAAGTATATAGGATCCTGCTCAATGTCGAAATCTCCGTCATCGACTCCATGCCCTAGTATCTCCTCATGTGAATCATCAAAACGAGGCTGCTATACCTTAATAGACTAATGTCGGTCCTATCGTGTCCCATCCTGTGATGGATGGTATGTGAAGTCTGACAGCTCCTCGAACCTCATCTGCATATCTGTTAGTTGTCTGCAATCTCAGTTTGCTAGGCAAATATCTGATCCTGCCGACCTTGCATGGCAGTCTGCTGCTGCTAGAGGCGAGTGATCAGAGCAGTCATGATGCGCTCCAATCGCTCAGCCATCTCCTTGTCTAGTCTGGACGTCATGGTTCTGTATGAGAACCGATACTATTAATCATCGTAATTGATGTGTGCTGACATTTTTAATCGTGTTTTTCTCTTCTTGGGATGCTATATGGAAATTTAATGCAATTTATGACTTATGTGGTTATTAAAATTGAATGACATTTATCGGAGGATTGTTGCTATCCGAGAACTTAATGCGATTGGAACTGTAATACTCAGATGCGTGTAACGAGCTACCACTGCTTTGATACGAAACTGTGATACCCATCGGATCGTGGGTACCCGTTTACAACACATTCACTAAAGAATTTGCAAGTTACCGAAAATGTGGGGAAATTTTTCATATTTGATATTTGCATTTGACATTCATAGTCAATAATGTAAACAACCACATAACCAACAACAATAAATATAACACATGCATTTTATTCATTTCTATATAGCATTACATGTAACAAAATTTATCTACAATATATCCATGTCCCGAAAATAAAAGAAAGACAAGTACTGTACAAAACCTGAAACAAAAACTTATTATAGTGCCACCATCCTAGTCATACAGAGAATACATGTTATTCCAAGCATTTATTCCCGCTTCTGCACGAGTAGCTAAACAGATTGAGCCCCATGCTGATTCTTCTTTAGATCAGAGATTTAATGACCTTGTAGCATGATTGAGGGGCATTATACCTCCTGCCAACTCAACTGCTTCTTCATCGACCCTTGGGAACCATTCGGATGTAGTTGCTTCAGCATCTTTTAGTACCTCAGGTAGTACTTATGCACTTACTAGTTGTAGTGGATCTGATGTTACAAATAGATCATGGACTCTGGTGCTACACATCACCTTTGTGGAGACAGAGGTCAACTTACAGCTTACAAACAGGTTTCTCTAGAACGAACTGTGGTTATAGCAGATGGGACTCATTCCCCGATCAATGGACAGGAGGAGATTAGCCTAACATGGACAGGAGGAGATTAGCCTAACACCATCTATGCACCTACAGAATGTGCTTCATGCGCCTGACTTTTCTATGAATTTTCTATCCATTATTCATATTACGAAAGATTTACATTGTTGGGCTATTTTTGATCCATCTTCTCTTGTATTTCAGGATAACTTCACGGGCAAGGTGATTGATTGTGGCCGAGAGCAGGGCGGTCTCTATCGTTTGGTTCGCACACCTTATGCTGTCGCTTTCTCCCATTTTATTGGACATGTCTCTCCCTTTACATGGCACATGTGCTTTGGTCATCTTCCACTCCAGAAAGTGTGTCGCGTTCTGCCTCAGATTTCTCCTCACTCATCCTTTCAATGTGAGGCATGTCAGTTGGGAAAGCATTATCGATCTACTTTCCCCAGTCATCGGAGTCGGAGCAGTAGCTCCATTTTTTAGGTTCTTTTATATAAATATTTGGGGTCCTAGTCGTGTTCCTGATCATCAGGGACACAGGTTGTATCTTGTCGATGTTGATAATTTCTCTCATTTGTCTTGGGTCTTTCTGTTAAAGAATAAATCAGAGGCTGGAGATGTTATCAAGAATTATGTCAATGAAGTGCAGAATGTCTTTTCTTCGTCTGTTAAATTTGTGCATACTGATAATGCTTTGGAATTATGTACTCAAACTCCCTCTAAATATTTTTCTACCAATAGTATTATTCATCAAACACCATATGCCTATACTTCCCAACAAAATGGTGTCGCAGAAAGGAAGCATCGTCATCTACTTAAAAATACCAGAACTCTCCTCATTCATAGTCATGCCTCACATTCCTTCTGTTTTGATGTTGTCCTTACGGCATGCTACCTTGTTAATGCATGCCATCGTCGGTCTTGGGTGAGAAAATTTCTTTTTCCCTTGCATTTTCTGAGAAAGAATTGTTCTCCCTTACTCCTCGTGTGTTTGGCTTGGTTGCTTTTATCCACCAACTGTCCCCGGGTATTGACAAGCTCTCTCCTAGGGCAGTCAAGTGTGTTTTTGTTAGGTACTTCAGGACACAAAAGGAGCATACACGTTATGATCCATTGCGTAGGAAGTATTATGTTAGTGTTGATGTCACCTTTTTTGAGTTTGCGATGTACTTTTCCTCTACAGGTGATCGTTTGACTTCTTCAAACCTTGATGATGAAATCTATATGCCATCACCACCTTCAATCCCACCACCATCACCACCTTCCCCGCCACCATCACCTCCGGGTCCCATTATCCATGTCCCACCTTTACCGCACCATTATACATGTCATCCTGCTTCTGCTCATGGTCACTGCTCATCATCTAGCCCGCATGAGGTATGTTCTGAAAACATAATTCGTACGATTGTATATGATAGTTTGCTTAAGCAGGACTCCTTACAGGGTACGTACATGGAAGTTGACGCTCTAGACCTCCCTATTGCGATTCGGAAACAAAAGCGTAGCTGTGCATCTTATCCTTTAGCATCCATGGTCTCCTTTGAGCCTTGATTGGTGATTTCAGGAAATTTGCTACTGCATTATCTGTTGTGGACATCCCACAAAATTATCAGGAGGCTTTGAAAGATAGTCGGTGGCGGTTGACTATGGAAGAGGAGATGGCTGCATTGCAGTCACGTGGTACATGGAGTCTGGTGAATGCTCCTGTCGGGGCCTCTGTCGTTAGCTGCAAGTGGGTGTTTACTGTTAAACACCATGCAGATGGGAGTCTAGATCAGTACAAAGCCAAACTAGTTGCACGTGGCTTTACTCAAACATATGGTGTGGATTACCTAGACACATTCTCTCCTGTAGCTCATCATTCTACTCTACAGATTCTTCTTTCTGTTGATGTGGTACATAACTGGTCTCTCTTTCAGCTTGATGTTAAGAATGTCTTTTTGTATGGGGATCTACAGGAGGAAGTCTCTATGCAGCAGCCTCCTAGGTTTTTTGATGAGGGGGAGTATTAGAAGGTTTGCAGACTTCATAAGGCAATCTATGGCCTCAAACAGAGTCCTAGGACATGGTTTCAGAAGCTCTCAGACTTAATTGAGAAGCAAGGATTTAAGAGATCAAATGTAGATCATTCATTGTTTGTACAGAGAACCCCTAGAGGCACAGTGGTGATTATGGTTTATGTTGATGATATATTAGTCACAGGTGATGACACGCAAGGGATAAAAAGGGCAAAAGATTTTCTTGGACAACAGATTGTTATTAAGGATCTTGGCACCTTACGATACTTCTTGGGACTAGAATTCGCTAGGAATCAAGAGGCTCTAGTGATGACACAATGGAAGTATGTGACAGATATGCCAACTGAGACATGAATGATTGGATGTCGGCCGGCCACCACTCTATTGGATCCTGGCATGAGGCTATATGATGATGATACATAAGAAGTGGACATGAAACGATATAGATAACTAGTTGGGAAGTTCCTTTATGTTACTACAACCAGACCATATATCTCATTTCCAGTCATTCGAGCGAGTCAATTCATGAAACAACCTCGACAGGTACACATGGATATTATATATATGATTTTAAGATATCTAAAGTCTTCCCCATGTACAAGATTATTATTAAAAAGGGGGGAACACTTACTGTTTTTGCATGCGTTGATGCTGATTATGTTGGATGTCCAAAGGATAGGAAGTCCACGTCGGGCTTTGCAATTTTTGTTGGTATTTCTCTTGTTTCTTGGCGAAGTAAGAAACAAACTGTTGTAACTAGATCCAACGTCGAGTCTGAATATAGAGCTATGGCACAAGCAAGTACATAAATGATGTGGGTTCGTGTTGTACTAGCAGATTTACATATAGATGTACCCGTTCCTATGAAACTACAATGTGATAACCAAGCAGCCGTGTTCATTGCAAATAATCCGGCTTTTCACGACAAAACCAAGTATATTGAAGTAGATTGTCACTGAGGGACATGATTCAGAAAGGACATATCTCTACTTCTCATGTCAGCTCAAGGGATCAAACTGCAGATATTTTTACTAAGGCTATGCTCATGGGACTAATCCAAGAATGCTCATCCAAGCAGAGCATGAATTACATCTATGCTCCATATTGAGGGGGAGTGTAGAGATATATATTTATGTATTTGTACTGCATTCTTATTTTCTTATTCTTGTGTCTATCATATGTAATTTACCCACAGGTCTCTCCTCTGTATAAGAGAGCCTAGGGTTCCCAGGAATAAACAGTTCTCTCATTTTTCCCAACAATATCGACTCGTATGGATCCGGAAAGTTACAGTTTATTGTATGCCTTGATGATCCTCTTAACAAAAATCTTAGAGAGGATACCTGGAATCGGAATTAAAACCATGTTGAACACCATGTTTAAATCGAGGGTGGATATGACCATTATGACTGAAAAAATCGGTGGACAGAATTTCAAGTATTGGCAACAACACATGAAAATCTGGTTAATCATTATAGGGTTGATCTCAATGCTTGAAGTTGAATGCCCTACAACGGAAAAGGAAAACCCCACACCTGATACCCAGAAAGCGCATTCTGCATGGAAGGAACGTGACTGTATATGTCATGGTTGCATCTTGTTAGCTTTATCCAACACGTTTGACATATACTGTTCGTCCATGCAGACTGCAAAGGGGTTGTGGGAAGAACTAGACCGGAAGTATGATACCGAAGATCTCAGTATTGAGAAATACTCCGTTGTTAAGTTCTTATAGTTTTCCATGGCCGAAGGGAAGTCGATTTCTGAACAGGAACATGAGATTTTACTTTTGCTTCATGGTCTAGAAGATGCCGAGATGAAACTTCTAGAGAAGTTTCAAGTCATGTGCATTATAGAAAATTTTCCCAAGTCTTAGAAAGACTTCGGTATGACCCTGAAACACAGAAAGGCGAAATTTTCTATGGATGATTTGTTGAGATACATTTCTATGTCTCTATTTTATGCAGTTCTATTTCTTCATATTATGTCATGTAATTTTCCCTCAGAGCCCTTCTCCTATATAAAAGAGCTCTAGGGCTTCATGGAATACAACTTTTTATTTCTCAACTTTCTGCATGGTATTCGAGCCATGATCTTAGACCGAAGCCTTTACCCTAGAACCCCGCTCCCACCAAAACCCTAGCGTGCAACTACGCCTGTATCACCTCGTCACGAAGCCCGCACACCCATGCTATGCTACACTGCTGCCGGTGCACCCGCGCGCGCCCGCGTGCCAGTCGTACCACTTGCCCGCATCGCGCTGCCAACGCCTTGGCATGCTCCCACATCACGTCGTGCTACCAGCCCCACTACACGTGCATTGCTACCGCGGCCTGCTCTTGCACCGTCGCTGCCTGCGAGGGTTGTGGTTCCTGCGTCGTGCTGTCATGGCCTGTCGGCATCCCTAGTTTGGCTTATTCTGGATTCCTAGGGTGTGATATGATTATCTAAAACACCCTTATTACCCAAATGAGCCTCCAAAAAATGGAAGAGGTTGTGGTATAAGTCTATACCCACAACCATCTTCCCGTATGACAGTGTAGGCATGTGTCTTTCTTGTTGACGACAGCGACGGCGGAAATGGCGAAAGGTGGAGCGAGCGGGGGAGCGAAAGGTGGAGCGAGCGGTGGAGCGAAAGACGGAGCGAGCGGTGGAGCGAGCGTGCTCGGCGATGGCGAAAGATAGGCGGAGCTCGCGAGATTCGGTGTGCGCGGGTCTGGCGCCTCGAACGTTCATGGCGGATGTGGTCAGTGGCATTCCGCTTTCGACAGCGGAACGAGCGTGCATGGCGGAGGTTTCATACCGGAGACCGCAAGATGGGAGAGGGTGGTTCGGGACAAGGGGAAGGCTGTCGTCTCTATCGAAGAAGGTGGTCGCAGTGCATTCAATCCGGCTAGCGCAGAGATAACAAAGGACCATGAAGGATGGACGGAGGTATCCTATAGGAAGCCTGGCCCCAGATGCTTCCGGTGCGGCAATAGAGGTCACTTCGCCTCCTACTGTCATCTTCCTCCAAGGTGCTTTGCTTGTGGGATGGTTGGTCATCGCCAGGCCACCTGCTCTTCACGTCCTTTGGAGGCTACTTTGGTGATCCCTCCACGTAAGGCCACCTCACCGACCAGTCGACGGTCTGGAAGCTCTTTTGTTCCTCGCCATGGTGGTCCTTCTTTCGCGGAAGTGGTCAAGCGCGGCGACGGAGGCGTCCATGCGGCGAATCCCTTAACCACCTCTCAGGAGGAGGGAGAGGCGGCTAATCCAAAATCATGGAGAAGTGGCAAGATCTCAGCGGCAACACCTTCCTCGCAGGCTGCCATCGGTTACGCTACTAAAGGAGGCATCGACCTGCACGTAATCTAGTCGCACCTGTCTGGGTTCTTTGGGTCGCAATTTACTGGAGATGTGGTGATGGTGGGAGACCGAAGGTGCTGTGTCCAGGGGCTAACCGAGCTTCAGAGCGCCTCATCCGCAATGGGGATGTAGGCGATATCTGTTGGAGACGTCTTCGCTTCGCTGACGGTTCCTGCGAGAAGTTCGAGGTGTGCATCGCGAAGGTTAAAGGGGTTCCTTTCTTGTCTCGGTCAGTCGATTGCTTGATGAAGGCCCTAGGCCAGTGGGGTCGTGTTTGTGAAATTCTCGATGATGGCCTCAGACCGGGTACCGCGGTTGACTTCACAACCATTTTGTTAGAATGCTCATCGTCCTTCCTTGATGACATTGGAGATAAGCGCTGCTTTTCCGAGATGAAGGTTGGCAGTTTTACCTTTCAGATCAAGATGACGATCGACTCGCCTCCATCTCCTCCTCCTCCGGCCGCCGCAAGGACGGCGGAAGCTGAGGAGGCTTGGGATGCCTCGTTTTTGGAGACGGTGGTTGGCTTTCCGAGAACTTTCTGGCGTGAAGAGTTTCGCCCCTCCCGCAACACGCGGCGGCCCCCCAACTGCCCAAAAAGATTGCCCCTGGCTCAGACTTCGTTCCTTTTGCATGGCAGCGTAGACGCTACCTCGGTGGGCCCGTCGTCTGATGTGGCTCTTAGGACGGTCGTCCTTTCCAATTCGGGTGACGATCCCCACCCGTTTCACCCGTTTGCTTACCCATGTATGGGCAACTGGTTCGCCACGGACTCGAACAGCGGAACGGAGATCCGGCTACCGGACAAAGGTCTAGATTGCGATGGGCTCGGGAAGGGGATGCCAACACCTCTTTCTTTCATCGCTGTGCTAACGGGAGGCGTCGATCCAACTTCTTCCGCTCTGTTTCTATTGATGGGCGTACCGTGGCTGGGAATGGCGAGATGGGCACGGCTATTGCCAATTATTTCAAGAGTATGACTTCTACAACTATCCCCAAAAGATGGAGCTGGCGGGGGCGGAGGACCAGGTCGATGACCGAGGTCGCCTGCGAGAACTTGACTCGCGTTGTTTCCTTGGAGGAGCTGCGTGACGCCGTATGGGACCTTAACGTTGACGCATCTCCCGGCCCAGATGGATTCCCGGTCTCCTTCTATAAGGACTTCTGGGACATTATTGGGCCAGAGGTTTTGGAGGTTGTGAAGGAGTTCTGCTCTGGCAATGAGGGCTTCGATAGAATTAACCGCGCGCACCTTGTTCTTATTCCGAAGTCGGACGCGGCCACTTCGATCGGGGAGTTCCGGCCAATTGCGGTTTCCAACGCTATCTACCTTATCACGGTGAAGGTCTTCGCCCGTAGACTTAATGTTATCCTGGGGGATCTCATCTCACCGGCTCATGCGGCTTTCGTCCCGGGCCATCAAATCTCTGATTGCGTCTCCCTCGCATCGGAAATTATTGCTGATTGGCGAAGGACTGACACTAGCGACATCCTTCGGAAGGTGGACTTCTCCAAGGCTTACGATACTCTTGATTGGAGATTCCTTTGGAGCGTGCTCAAGAGAAAGGGCTTCCCTAACATCTGGATCACTTGGATGCGACGTTGCATTTCTACGGCATCGTTTTCAGTATCTTGGTCAACGGGACCCCGGAGGGGGGTTGGATCCAACCCCGCAGGGGGGTTCACCAGGGGTGTCCCCTTGCTCCAATGCTGTTCATTCTTGCGGCTGACGTTCTTTCCGACATGGCGGTGTGTGTGGGGGCCCAAGGGTTGACTAGCGGCTTCTCGAAGGAGGGGCTGGAGATTCCGATTGCGCAATACGCTGATGATACGCTCTTCTTCATTGAGGGGGGCATCGAGGAGGCTTCCGGCATGGCAATGACGCTCGAGATCTTCTCGGAGTTATCGGGCCTAACGAAGAACAATTCGAAGTCGGTCTTCATTCCTTTTGGCCAGGCGGAGCTTGTTTCGGCCAACCTGGAGAGGGTGTTGGGTTCAAGCAGGTCCTCGCTCCCCCTTGATTACCTTGGCACTCCTCTTTCGCTGGGGCGTACGCGTATCAGGGACTGGCTGCGGGTGGTGGAGAAGTTCGAGGCGAAGCTAGCGGGTTGGAAGGCTGCGATCCTCTCGAGGGGGGGGGGCTGGTGCTCTTGAAGTCCGTCCTCTCCTCCATCCCGATCTTTCTGCTTTCCAATCGTAAGATGCCTAAAGGTCTGCGGGCGCGGCTGGAGAAACTGATGCGGTCTTTCTTATGGATCAGCGGTTCGGCCAGTTCTAAGGGAATCCATTTGGTGGGTTGGAAGGAGATCTTGCGACAGAAGGCTGACGGGGGCTTGGGGATCAAGTCCCTTGAGCAAATGAATGACGCTCTCTTGTTAAAGTGGGCTAGCATAATTTGGGGCCCAGGGAATGACCTAACGTGCACTGCGATTCGGAATATCTACAACATCTCTGCTTCCACCCCTTCGGCGGGCCTCGTCATCGGCTCCCCAACCCCTTTCTGGCGCAGCGTGGTCAACATTTTTGTGAGCAACCTCGCCCTCTTCAGGCCTGTTCTCGGTCGGGGGGACTCCTTTCGATTTTGGTCTGACGACTGGTCGGGGGGTGGAGCGCTACGCTCTCGCTTTCCCAGGCTCTTTGCGATTGCAGGGGACAAGACTTGCTCGGTCAGCTCTTGGTGGAGCGACGGCCTCTGGTGCCCCATCTTTGCGGCTTCCCTCTCTGACCAAAGGTTTGACGAATTCTTGTTGTTACTGGATTCCATTCGGGAGGTGACTCCGCCTGGCGTCGGCAGGGACCACTGGGCGTGGAAGGATGGTAGCTTCTCCGTGAGAGGGGCCTATGACGCAATATCTAGACCCCCCCCGGCTGGCTCGGAGTTGATCGCAAGGGATTGCTCGTTGATCTGGGGTCTGAAACTTCCGGAGCGGATTGGCTTTTTTCTGTGGCTTCTTAGGCGGAAGCGTTTATTGACCAGGGATAGGTGCTTGAGGCTGTTGGGAGTCAGTTCGGATAGGTGCCTTCTTTGCAACACGGCGATTGAATCGATAGAGCACTTGTTTTTTGCGTGCCCCTACGTTTCTCAGATATGGCTGGAGGTGAGACCAATTTGGTGCAATGGCGTGGACTTCCATTCCTTTTGGGATGCTGTTCATGCGAACTTCCATAGACCTCGGCGGGAGCGAATCACCCCCATGGCTATTCTTTGGGCGATCTGGCGAGGAAGAAACGACGTCCTGTTCTCGGGTTAGCGTTTTTACAAAGAAAATGTGTGTGGGCTAGTAAATCGGTTACTGTTGGACTGGAGTTTGTAACGGGTGTGTTGTGGTGGGCTTCGACCCGTTTGCTACTGTTCGTTTCCTTTTGTTTTTTAATATACTTTGGGGCGGACACCTCTGAGTGTTTCCCCCTCCCTTTAGACTTCAAAAAAAATGTGTCTTTCTTGTTGCAAACCCAGTCTTGGAGATAGTTGTCTTCGTGTCCGACAACAAAGCTGACATTTCATCCCTGTGTGTCTTCAAAGGTCCAACACCTATTGTTAAGATGAATGGGACAAACTATGAACTGTGGGCAATGCGGTTCATGAGTTTAATGTTGTGCAATGGCAAGAAGCACATCCTTACGATGGAGGAGCCAAGTGACAAGACTGAGATAAATGGTTCATGTGAGGCAGCCGATGCATATACGCTTGTGTGTTACTATGTGGAACTGTGTCGACAGAGATAGCTAATGATATTCTGAGTCAGCCTACTGCAAAAGCTATGTGGGACATTCGTACCGCTACATACTCTCCGGTGAAGAATGAGTCGAAGATAATGCAGCTCCAGCTCGATAGCTTTACATCAAAGCAGAATGGTCACCCCCTTCATACATTTACACTTCTTTAAGGGGTATGTTTGAGAAGCTACATGGTTACATTCCCTTGACTCCTACGCTAAAGCATCTCAAGTCATACAGAGACTCTGTGATGAGTGGGGTCTTTCTAGCATCCCTTGATCCTGAGTACGATGTTGCTGGAGCCCATATTCTTACTGATGCTACCATACCTCCAATAGAGGAGGTATATCGCAGATTGAGTAGGCTCTCTATATCCTCTGGTGGTACTTTCAGTCTCAGACATCTTCAGTTATGGCTGCATATCGTGTTAGGGGGAGCCCTACACTGTATCGTGGTAAGGGAGGCCCTAGCCGTGGTAGTGGACGGGGTGGTCGACCCCGTTAGCCGTGCATCTACTACCACAGGTCAGACCACTCTGCGGAAACCTGCTACTCTAAGCATGGGTTTCCTGCTTCAGCTCGGGTTGCAGAGCAGACTCAACAGGTTAGGAGTCCATCACATGTTTCTGGTCAGAGATTTGACAAACTTGTGGCGCGACTCCGGGAGATTATACCTACTCCTGGGTCAACCAGCTCTCCTTCAAGATCCTCAGAGGTAGCTGCCTCAACATCAGCATCCACATCAGGTATAATATATGCTTTACTTTGTTACAGGGCAAATTTGTCAAGAATGGATCATAGATTCAGGAGCATCGCATCATATATGTGGTGATAGAGTCGGTTTAGTGCTTTCAGTCCGACTCGCCCCAGACAATCTATTGTGATAGTAGATAGGACACACTATCCAATTACTAGTCAGGGGGAGGTGCAGTTAACTCTCGTAATGCGGCTTCAGAATGTTCTTTACGCACCTGAATTTTCTATGAATTTACTATCAATTAGTCAAATCACCAAGATTTTATACTGTCGTGTCATATTTCATCAATCTGCTCTTGTGTTTTAGGACATTCTTACAGGTAGGGTGATTGGATCTGGCCGTGAGTAAGGGGATCTCTACAGAGTGGTGCAATCTCCTTTTGTTGGTACATCTTCACTTCGGATTGGATCTGTTTCTCTCTATCTGTGGTATCTTCGATTTGGTCATCTTCCTCTACAAAAGTTGCGTCATGTTCTTCCATAGATTTCTCCTCGCTATACCTTTCAGTGTGAGGCCTGCCAGCTTGAGAAGCATCATCGGTCCACTTTCCGGAGTCATTAGGGTCAGAGTAGTCATAGTCTGTTTGGGTTAATTCATTTTAATATTTGGGGTCCCAATCGTGTCCTAGATCATCAGGGGTATATGTTTTATCTTGTTGCAGTTGATGGGTTTTCAAGATTGTCTTGGGTCTTTCTTCTTAAGAACAAGTCTGATGCGGTCATGTTCAGTCCTTTATTAATGAAATAAGGAACATCTTTTCAGCAAATGTCAAGTTTATACGTTTAGAGAATGCACTAGAATTTTGCAGTACTCAGCTTTGCCAATTCCTTAGATCCTATGGTATTGTGCTTCAGACATCTTATGCGTTTACTTTCCAACAGAATGAGGTGGTTGAACAAAAAACAGCGCCATCTTTTGGATGTTACCATTCGATTCAGAGACGTGCTCCTCGTGCTCCTTATGCGTACTAGGGAGATGCGGTTCTAACTGCTTGTTACCTGGTAAATCATATGCCCTCTTCAGTACTAGGGGAAAAGATCCCTTTCTTGATTGTGTTTCCCGAGACGGATCTTTTCTCACTTACACCTCGTGTTTTCGGTTAAGTGGCTTTTTTTAATCAGATGTCTCATGGTCTTTACAAGCTCTCTCCTAGAGCTTTCAAATGTATGTTTGTTGGGTATTCCAAGATGCAAAAGGGATATCGTTGCTTCGATCCTGTTTGACGAAGGTACTATGTTAGTGCAGATGTTACCTTCTTTGAGTCCACTTTGTATTTCTCTCCTACATGTGACAAGCTCATTCCTTCAGAGGATGGAGAAGATGTCAATATTCCTCTACCTCTGATCTCCATTACATCGTCGTCGTCACCACCACCACATTCTCCTCCACTGCCAACACCGCCACCACCACCGCCACCTCCACCACCACTTACCACACCTACTTTCTTTCCACAAGTTTACCAGCTCGACCCCGTGCTCATGTGCCTCCTCCATCATCTAGCATGCCCAAGGTATGTTCTGAGCATTTGAGTTCTTCTAATGGCACTGGTGATTTGTGTGTGCAGCTTAAGGTGTAGGATGTATTGGGTGATACGCCTTCTATGAGTATTGAGGACCTAGATATACCTATTTCTCTACGGAGGCAGAGGCGTGCATGCACTATGCATCCTCTTGCTTCTCATGTTTCCTTGGAACGTCTCTTCGAAGATTTTCAGAGGTTTGTTGTGGGACTGTCGGTTGTGGAGATATCACGATCCTATCATGAGGCATTGTAGAGTAGTGAGTGGCGTCTGGCAACAGAGAAAATGGCAGCCTTACGATCTCATGGTATGTGGAGTGTTGTACAGGCTCCTACAGGTGCATATGTTGTTGGCAGTAAGTGGGTGTTTACTGTAAAGCAACGTACCGATGGTACTGTGGACAGGTACAAGGCCATATTGGTTGCTCGTAGGTTCAGTCAAACCTATGGAATGGATTACCGGGATACTTTTTCTCCAGTAGCACGTCATTCTACATTGCGGATTCTTATTGTTTTTGTTGTGGTACGTGATTGGCCACTTTTCCAATTGGATGTAAAGAATGTGTTCTTGTATGGATACCTGCAGGAGGAGGTTTGCATGCAGTAGCCACCAGGGTTTGCTGCTGAGGGGAGTCTAATATGGTGTGACGACTTCATAAGGCCATATATGGCCTTAAGCCGAGTTCAAGAGCTTGGTTTCGGAAGCTCTCCAGGTTGATTGAACAGAAGGTGTTTGTCAGATCTACTGCAGATTACTCTCTCTTTGTTAGGAGAACCTAGAGCGGTATTGTTGCTATTTTAGCTTTTGTTGATGACATTATCGTTACTGGCAGCGATGAACAAGGCACTCAGACAACTAAGGATTTCCTTGGGCAACAGCTTGTGACAAAGACCCTTGGCAAACTGCGTTACTTTCTTGGCCTAGAGTTCGTTGGAAATTAGCATGGTATAGCAAGAAGTATGTCATTGATCTTCTATCTGAGACAGGTATGACAGGATGCAGACCTGCTACTACTCCAATGGATCCAAATGCTAGGCTTTATGATGATGACTATGAGGAGGTGGATAAGAGACGGTACAGAGAGTTATTAGGGTAGTTGTTGTATGTTCTTATTACCAGTCATGATATATCATTTACTGTTAGCAGACTCGGCCAGTTTATGGAGCAACCAAGGTAGGTTCACATGGATGCATTTAATATGATAGTGAGATGTCTAAAGTTCTCTCCGGGTGCATGTCTTTTATTTAGAAGAGATGCGTCTTTCACAGTTATTGGATGTGCAGATGCAAATTATGTTGTGGGCCCCAAGGACAGGAATTCCACCTCTTGTTTCACTGTGTTTGTTGGTAGTTCTTTGGTTTCATGAAAGAGTAAGAAACATATTGTTTTAGCTAGATCTAGTGCAGGATCAAAGTATAGGGCTATGGCCTAAGGTAGCACGGAAATGACGTGGGTCAAGCCTGTTCTGATTAACTTGACTATTGAGGCGCCTCTTCTTATGCACCTCCAATGTGATAATCAAGTTGCTCTATTCATAGCTAATAATCCAACCTTCCATGAGAGAACCAAGCACATTGAAGTAGACTATCATTACTCCCGTGATTTGATTCAGAAAGGGTTTATTCTCACTCCTCATGTATCTTCAGGTGATCAGATTGCAGTCATGTTTACCAAGGATCTTGCGAAGGGTCCCTTTCATCGTTATTGTTCCAAGTTAAGCATGATAGACATATATGCTCCAACTTGAGGGGGGTGAAATACTTACATCTATGTGTCTCTATTTTATACAGTTCTACTTCTTCAGACTATGTTATGTAATTTTCCATCAGAGCTTTTCTCCTATATAAGAGAGCTCTAGGACTTCATGGAATACAACTTTCATTTCACAACTTTCCAAATGACTTAATGATGGCAATCGTCATAGAGGAGGAACATAGGAAATAAAAGCATGTGGTTCATGTTGATATTCAGGTAAAGGTCAATTTCATGACCTCGAAGGGCAAAGATAAGAAGGGAAGTGCATATACTAGACGGTTCTATGATAAACTTTGCAGTAAGGAGATTCCATTGGTCAAGGTGTTGTGGCACTGACACGGTATCGAAGAGGCGATGTGGGAGACCGAAGTCGACAAACGGGCATGATACCCTCATCTCTTCTCAGGTAATCATTAAGACAAACCTTTAAAATTATACATGTTGAAAGAGCATGGCTTGTTTTCCCTTTGAGGTCTTATGGGTTCAAAACCCTTTAAGCTTTTTATGGTCAGATTGAATGCAAACGAGACATGTAGGAACCTTGACTCGAGTCTCGAGGATGATACTCCCTTTGAGATTTTTTATATTTGAAACATCCGGATCCAATTAAAGCCGAACCTGACTCGATTAGGGCCCGTATAATTCAATAAAGTTATTTATCAACTTTAGATGTCATAAATTGATCTATTTGATCGCAAATCAAAAGTCATTTGGGATCGTTCAATCAAAAATTGATTGCATCGTAGAGCGTACCACCGGAAAAGCATTCTATTGTGTCCGCATCTCAGTTTTGAATTTTTTTACTGTCAAATTAGTAAAGTAACATTAAGTTTGCTGCAAAAATATGCTTGTTGCGTCATTACGTCTGAGACCATGTATTATATGGTGGTTAAAGTTCCATTTATTGTTTGATTCAAGATCCGTGAGAATAGCAAAGATGGTATAAATTATAAATTATAAATTATTCCCCATTCCATAACGCAGGGTTAGATTAGAAAAGCGCATTTGCTGCTCCAAATTCAAGCAACTCTTGCATGCAATCTGATCTCCATTTTCGAGATCCAAAAAAAAAGAGGTACAATCCTACTCCTTCCCTTTTGATTCCATGCATGTGCATGTATCCCTACTCTTGTTGCCTTCCATTTATGTTGAAAATAGATTAAAAACCCCACTTAAAGTGAAAAGAATGCTTAGTAATAGTTGTTTTATATTCATTCTAGTTGGGACTTGGGTGTATATTGCATTAGTTATAGATATGTAACTTCTAAGAAACTTCATAACAAATAATTTGATATAGCTTGTGATTGCAAGATTTTTTTTATCGAGTTATTTATTCTGGTAAACATAAAATGGAAAAAATTTCTTAAGCAATATCATTAAGGATATACATGACCTGGGGTTTTATAATTACATCGAAATATTCAAAACTGGACAGCATAGGTCCATTCTAGAAATGACACTATGTCTGATCGGGCAGGCCAATCAAGTAAATTGAGTTCGATAAAAAAATTCTGATATCCTTTAAGCAATTAAGAGGGGCGTCGGGGACTCATCTGCCACTTTTGGAAGACATCTTCGAGGAGGAGATTTATCAGAACTATATTCAGTTCACACTACAACCAATTTGGAGAAATGTCACAGGTTGTAAAATGTACTAAGCCTTCTCCCACTATAAGTAGGGTCGGCTACATGGATTCTTGCTCAAATCCATGTTGAAAGATTCGACTATTTTTTACGCTAGCCGTCGACTACCTAACGCAACCCCTACAAGAGTGGGATTTGAACCCTGGTCTTTTGTGTGGTAGACACACTGCACTACCACTAGACTTAGGTACTGATTAAATAAATTTATTTTATTTTATTTTAGTTAAAGTTCAATACCAATAGGAAAGTTGATTTATTCTTGAAATTTCAATATAGCAGCAAAAAGAAGGCCCTTGTCTTAGACCTCCAGATTCTCAATGTGAAAGATGTTGAATCTCTATCAAATGTTAGCATTAACTTTCTTCCAAAGGTTATAGGTTGATTTTTTTTTGAAGCTCAAAAACGGGGGACGCACTCGTTGGTGCTCGCCCCAGATTTATTTAAAATAAAGCAAAGTTGAGAACAAACTTACAGCGAGTACATGGAGAGAAGAAAGGAGGAGAGAAGAAACCCAAAACCACCGAAGGTATCACAATATGCTACCTCCATACAGCACAGACCCCCTAGGGAACAGACCAATCACAGACCAACCGAGAAGCGGAGATGAGGACGTTTTCCGAGTAGAATCGCTGGCCAGCAAACAAGGCTTCATTCCGAGCAATCCAGATGCACCATAGCCGGGAGATAGCAGATAAAATGTCGTTCCTACTCCTCGCCCGAGAACGAACCAAGCACCCGCAGAAGGAGGCGGAGTCCGAGACGTCAAGCCAATCCATGTCCGCCCAAATGCCAATCGTCTTCCCACAACGGAAGAACAGGTGGTCAGAAGTCTCATCCTCCAGATTGCACAGACCACAGGTAGGCGGAACCAAAGGGAACAAAGCAGAGCACCGGCTGCGAGTTAAAAGACGCCCACGACGGAAAAGCCATAAGAAAATGCCAATTCGTTCTGGAACCCTGAGGCCCCAAAAGAATTGGCAGTCCCGAAGCAAAGAATCATCGGCCACTACCAAGGGCGGAAGAAGAGCACGGTAAGCCTCGCGAATGGAGAAGGAACCGTCCTTCCAACAGAGGTGGTCGCGACCTACAGAAGGCGAGGGCGAGACCGCAAGAACCTCCAGCAAAGCCAAGAATTCCGAAAGGCGTTGATCGGAAAGGTTGCCCGCAAATCTGAGCCCCCAAGCAGCCCCATCCCAGCAAGAAACAACCCTCGCGTCTTTATCAACCACCAACGCGAAGAGACGCGGGAAAACATCCTTCAGAGGCCCCCTACCAGTCCAATCATCGCCCCAAAAGCGTATGAGCGAGCCATTACCCAATTTAGTGACAAAAAGAGCACGGTTACGGACCATAGAATTCCAAATATCACGAGCGAAGCACGATGGAGAGCCCAAAAGGCGAACATCCAAACCCAAGCAACGGTCAACCCCCACAGCCAACCTTAAAAAGTTAATCATAAGATTATCCTCCGGGCCCCAAAGGCGATTTACCCATTTAAGGAGAAAAGCCTCGTTGACGACATCCAACCGCCGCACCGCCAGCCCCCCATCCTTCTTTGGCCGAGCCACATCCTCCCAAGCGACCAAAGGAATGCCGCTACGCGCAGCCCCTTTCTTACCCCAAAGAAAAGACCTCAGACAAGAATCCAATCACCGACGGACCCCCTTAGGCATACCTTTCACAGAGAAAAAGTAAATAGGCATAGAGGAAAGAACAGACTTGAGAAGAACCAAACGACCTCCCCGAGATAGGATAGCGGCACGCCAGCCAGCCAAACGAGCAGCGATGCGATCCACCAGCAGCTGCCAATCACGTAAGCGTGCCCGACCCGTAGATAACGGGAGCCCAAGATAGTTCAGCGGAAGAGCACCCACAGGACAGCGCAAGATCCTCGAGCAAACCATAACCTCCTCAGGGGGAGTGGAGAAGGGGTCCATGGAAGATTTATTATAGTTGATGAGAAGCCCCGACGCCTCACTAAAGAGCTCCAACGTGACAGCCATCCCAGCGACATTCGACGTCCCGCCCTCAATAAAGCAGATGGTATCATCCGCGAACTGTATAAGCGGTATAGAGAAGGGCCCAAAGGAGCATCCACTGGACAGGCCCGCCGCAACAACATTATGAATCATGCTGGATAACACATCAGAGGCCAGAACGAAAAGTAAGGGAGCAATGGGGCATCCCTGCCGAATACCCCGACGTGGCTGAAAAAACCCCCCCGCCAGCCGGCCATTGAGAGAAACAGACAGAGAGGCAGTCGAAACACAACGTCGCACCCACGAAATCCATAATGGAGGGAATCCCCGCCTCTTGAGCACAGACCACAAAAACCGCCAGTCCAGAGAGTCATAGGCTTTAGAGAAGTCGATTTTCCAAAGAATCCCGCTAACATCGTTTTTGTGCCAAGCATGGATAATTTCGGACGCCACCGCATAGCAATCACCAATATGTCTACCCTTAATAAAAGCCGCCTGGGAAGGCGAGATGAGCGAATCAAGAAGCGGAGCCAGTCGGCGGGCCAAGACCTTAGCAATGATGAGGTAAATGGCATTTGAAATGGAGATTGGTCGGAAATCTTCAATGCGGTTGGCAGCAGAGGACTTGGGAATGAGAGCAATAATAGACTTGTTAAGCTTATTAAAACCAAGGTTGCCGGAGCAGAATTCACGAGCAACCTCCAAAACATCATGGGAGATGACATCCCAAAATTCCCGATAGAAAAAAACCGGGAAGCCATCCGGTCCCGGGGCAGCATCAGAATTAAGAGCCCAAACCGCCTCTTTCAATTCCTCCAAAGTAATCGGACCAATAAGGAAGTTGGCATTCTCGTGGGAGAGCACAGCAGCGCCCCTACCCGTCCACCTCCACTGACGCGTAGCCCTGCACCCATACCACTCCTTGAAAAAAGCCGACACAGCCAAGCCCAGCTCCCGCTCCCCCTGCACCTGGGAATCATTAATAATCAAAGAAGAGATAGAATTGGATCGCCGGCGATCCGAAGCGATCCTGTGAAAGAAAGAGGTATTGGCGTCCCCCTCCTTTAACCAACGCAACCGAGAACGTTGGCGCCATTCGATCACACGCTTCCGATCCTCAAACTTCACCTTATCCAAGGCAATGGCGCGAGCAAGCAACTCCTCGTGGAAAAGGTCACGATCATTCTCAAGACGGTCGAATCGCAAAATTTCCTCCTCCGCCTCCACACGAGTGGCAATGCAGGCAACACGAATGGCCGTCTTAAAAGATGCCAGCATCTTCCTGAGAGATGAAATCTTAAAATGAAACCGACTAGCGGCACTGCCCGAAGGTGCAAGCTGAGACCAATGATGACGCACGAGATCACGAAAGCCAGACTCCAGGAGCCAAGATCGTTCAAAACGGAACATGCCATGCGGACGGATCTCCTCCCCATTCGACCAAAAAATAGGATTGTGATCTGAGAAAGCGCGCGGTTTGGAGGACACAAAACATAAAGGGAAACAATCCATCATAGAATTATTTGCCAAAAAACGATCAATCCGCGACCGCGAGGAGCTATTCCTCCATGTGAAAGAAATGTCGTTTGGAACCAAAGATTCAAAAGCCAAGTCGTTGATGAACTCCAAAAAGTCCGAGGAGCCCGGATCCAAGCCACCGCGTCCCCGAGGACGATCCTGAGCGTGCAAAGTTACATTAAAATCCCCGCCAATCAGCCAGGGAATGTCACCAAAAGCAGCAGCATCCTCCCGAAGGTCCTCCCACAGTTCACGACGGGCAACATGACAAATAGGGGCATAAGCACAGGAGAAGGCCATACAAATATTAGTCCGAGCGCAAATTAACAGCACCGAAATAGAGTGACGGCCCACCCTACAGGATGAGAAAGAGAAACGCGACGAGCGCCATGCCAGAAAAGCCCCACCACGAGCACCGATAGCATCCAGCGCACGGAAATCGCTTAACAGACCAGCCCCAAAAGAGCGCCACATAGCATCGTCCATAGTCAGTAATTTCGTCTCCTGAATGAACGCAATATCGCACGACCATTCAACAAGGCGCGCGCCCAAAATGCGCCTACGATCCGCATCACCCAAGCCACGAACGTTCCAAGATACAATCTTCATCAAAAAACAGAGAAGAGAGCCCAAAAACGGACAAGCCCCAACAAAAACACCAACAAGGAGAGGGGCAATCAAAAACCAGAGTGGCGCTGGACAGCCAACTGAGCCAGGCCAGCCGCTTCCGCCACCGCTTCGCGCAAAGATTGGCAAGTAGAAACCACAGTGGGACTGGAGAGAAGATGACGCCTCCGAGAGTAGCTTCGCCCATATCGGGACGTAGGAGAAACACCCATCGCCACAGCAGAATCACAGAAAGGGGACGACGCCGCTTCATAGTCAGAAAAAAACGAATCCAAAGACGTCGGAGAAGGTGGCTGACCCACAGCAACCGGTTGGAGGACCACATCCTCCCCTTCAGCCCTTGATTGGGAAGCAGAAACCGGGCAAAGAAGCAGCGACTGAGGCACCGGAGAAGAAGGCGATAGCGGATCGTCCAGGCGACCATCGAATGGCACCGCTCTAATAGGGATAGGGCTTAGTATTTCGGGAGCCGTAATAAGGAGATCCGAACAGAGATCCGAGTCCGAAAGCGAATCCGAGAGAAACTGCTCCGAAGAAACCTGAAGGGGGGCCCAAATAGAATTTGCCAAAGGGTCATAAGGGATAAACGACCTGACCTGGGGTGGGGCCACCTGCAATAAATCCGCCGGCATAAAGGAAACATCATGGGAAGACGAATCAATATCGAGAGCAACAGCATCTGCAGACGAAGAGATTTGTGGGAACTGAACCGCCACCAGCTCCTGGAGGGGCCCCCATGGTCGCGGAAAACGAAGAGCCTCCACCCCCGCACGTGATGAATGAGCCATGCAAGGCGCCACTTTGGGAAAGGCCCTTGAGAGGACCACGTGGCAAGAAGGAGATGAACCGACACCCGCAAGCACCTGCCCCCGGCCTGCACCGAGAGATCCTGCCGACCCACCTCCGGAGAAGGCGGAGCCGACCTCGCCGGCGAAGGAATAAGAGAAAGCTCCAGAGAAAAAATCCAGCGACCCAAAGACAGCTGATCAAAACGGGACTTGCCCGCCAAATCTGCGAAAAAAGCTGACGGAGCCTCGATCAGCACACGGCAACACCGCCAGTCAGCTCCAGGGGCGAGGCCGTCATCAAGGATCTGAAGAACTTGCCCCCAGCTGGAGAAAGCCTTCGAGAGAGCGTGCACCGTCCTCGAAAGGAAAGGCACCCTCCTCACCACCGCAACCCGGACCTCCGTTGCAACACCTTGGCAATGAACGAGTCTCTCCCGTTGCACCGGGGAAAGACCTCGAACGCAGCACCGCATGGCATCGAGAGAGAGGAAATCCCCCCCAAAACCATCGCCCAGGAAAACCATCGTAGCAGCACGAATAGACTCCCAGTCGGCATCACGATTCTGAAGCACCCCAACCACAACCGAGAGTGCAGAGGCCGGGCCCGACCTGGCGGACGAACCTTCCACCCCCGCCAACCCAGACACTGAAATCTCCTTTTCCAGCCCAGCCCCCGCCTCCGATCCAACCGCAGAACCCCCCCAACCAACGAAACCGAAAGCTCCGGCAACTTCGAACCCACCGCGCGCCCCAGCAAAGCAGGTTCCGCGCCCATGACCGCAACCTCCATAACAGCAGGAGACGCAGCCTCAACCTCCGAGGAGCCATGCAAGGCCGAACCTGAAGAAAAAGAAGGAAGAGCCGAAGGACCCACAACCTGAGCATCATCAGCAGCCCCATGCAAGGGAGGGGAGGACCCAACAGCCGCCACCACCTGGGCGAACGAACGAGAATCACGTCCCCGAAGCTGGGGAGATGCACCGACACGCACGTGGTGGGGATTTGCACCAACATGCACGGGCTTAGCACCATCCCGCAACCCAGGAGCAGAGAAAGAAGACCAGCAGGACGCCCGACGATGACCAATTTTCCCACAGAGAAAACACCGCGGGGGAGCAAGACACTCGGACGCAGAATGACCCCGAGAATCGCAGCGGAAGCACCGCTTACCCGGCTTAGCGCGAGAAACCCTGGTCCAACCGCCATCGCCGTCCTCAGCCATAGAACCAATAGACCGCGAGAAAGCACGGCGCTCCCCGAAGAAAGGTCCCGCAGCACCCCGCGCTTTAGGACGCCACGCCCACCGCTTCTCAGGAACCCACCGGGCGCCAGAAGGCCTTCGAGAACCATCCACCCGTCGCTCGCGACCTGACTCGCGAGTCCCATCAGCCAAAAACCCCCTACCAAACCTCCGCACTTCGCTCGCCCTACGAACCCCGCTCCCCATCTTCTCCCACTCCACTTCTCTCATGCCGGTTATAGGTTGATATATTGCTAACTTAGTTCAATATCAATCTAGTATCATACAATAACACTTGTTTTAAAGAGAATATAAGTATTATTTTATATGTCATTATCTACATGTGGCTAATACTCTCAAATTAATACTTCAAGAGCTTAGCACATGAATATCAAGGAGACTTAATCGATAATACGTACTCGATAGAACTTGGTGTCTGAGGAAGGACATGAAGAAGTATAATGCAAGTCAAGGGAGATGCAAGAAATTATATATATACACGTAGTTCAGGGTTAAAACAACCAATATACTTTGCACCAGATTTTAAGATATTTATAAATAGAAATCCTCAAACAATTGATCCTTGAATAAAATTTCTATGTATCATTAAAGATGAGTTGTGACAAGGACCTAGATCGGTAAAATCAACCACAGAAAAGATTGAGAAAGAATTAAGAGATCAGGAAAATAAAGATGTTCGTGAATCAGTGATGATAAATATTTATGTCGGTCATGGTGACCCTTGCACCTGACCGTACGAAGGCACGGTAACCCTCAACTGGGCAGGACATAAGAAGCTCAGTTAGGACAACGATCACTTAGTGTGTGGGTCTAGGATCCCAGTCCTTTTCATGATTTTTACGCGAGCTCGCATTGTTTTTATGCCTCATTGGGATCCCGACTTTTGATCAGTTTCGTTGACCCTCTATTTTAGGGTATGTAGGCTGGGGGTCCTCGGTTTTAATTTTTCGTACGAGCTCGTTAGCTTGTACTGGTCGGGCAGGTTTTTAAAGTGACTTTTCAAGAGAGTCTCTCTCAGCCGTCTCAGTGACGTAATTTTAGAGTAAACCTATCACTTTAATGGATTGCACTTCCATTAGAGGGCAAGATGGAAGGATCTCTTAGGAGGATTCCTCATCGCTTGAGTTTGGTTACTTTTCTGCCAATAGGCTTGGCGATGCTACATCTGAATCCTCTATGACTACATATGAATCATCTAATATTACATATGAAATAGTTACAGTTGAATGTTGGAGGAGTTACAGTTGAGCTTGAATGGATTATAATAGAATTTGATTAGAGTTAAAATCAATTATACGTTGTGTTGGCTAAAGTTGACTATTACTAAGCTTGATGCAGAATCATTAATTACCATTAACTATAAATCATCAGTCATCGATAATAGATCGGATCTTAGAGTTAGGACTCCAAGGGTTAAGATAAGTCAGTGGACATGTTGGAAACTTAGTTAGAATGCATTACACTCCACCGCATGTCTGCGGAGGCACCCCAACCCTAAGGTACTCTTCACGCCTTAGAGTCATAGTGTGATGTCACACAAAGACCAAGACCAAAACTATCCACTAGACTTGGGAAGTTATATAGAATCAAGAATCAATTCAGAACCTCATCATATACATCATCAAGAAATCAAAAATCAGATCAGGAACTCATCAATACCATTTATGCCACCATCCTAGTCATACGACTGACGAATACAACCTCCTCTGCCACGAGGCCCACGTCCACGAAACTGAGAAGGACCTTCTCGACCTCGGGAGGCAGCCATTGCTGAAGAAGTCTGACTGGCAGGAGCAGATGGAACAATGCTCCTACTGAGCCAGCGGAAAGCTTCCTCCATGGGAGGAATAGTGGCATCGGCCAGAATATGAGAGCGAGCAGCCTCATACTCAGGGTCAAGGGCTGCTAGAATACACCCACCATGGTGGCATTCCTATAAGTCTTCTCTTTCTCAGGAGTAGCTGTAAGAGGCATGAAACTGTGGAGCTTCTCGAATATTCCACGCAAGGTTGTATATAACGAATGAAGAGGCTATCCGTTCTGCTTGATAGTGAAAATATCCTGCTGGAGTTGCAGATCTTTGTCTCATTCCTTGCCTGAGAATAAGTAACAGCAAGGATATCCCACATCACCTTGGCGGTGGGTTGATGCACTACATCATTGGCGATCTCTATTGCCAATGTACCTGAAAGCCAAACCTTAGCATAAGCATCATCGGCCTCCCATGAGGCATTGACCCAGTTTTCTCAGTCGGCTCCTCCTCAGTAAGAATATGCTTCTTACCACTTGACTTCATAAGACTCATAAATTGCATTTCCCAGAGCTCATAGTTTGTCCTGTCCATTTTGACAATAGGCGCCAGACCTCTGAAGGCGCTTGTGGTGGGTACATCGACTTTGCTCTCTGACATATTGTCGGATGTAGAAAGTTGGGGTTTTGTAGACTAAGGTGTGAATGTCTACACAAACATACGTGGATTTGAAAGCATATGTAGACTATGTACCCAAATCCATCAAATACACGGAGAGACCTTGTCGGCAATGGAGCAGCTAGATGGCGAGCCACGCACGGAGGTGCTGCACGCGAGAGGTGCGTGCGAAGAGGAACGACAAAGACTGCATGCATGAGGGCCAGGGGGCCACGAGCCAGGGGACGTGCATGGGAGCCAAAGCCGCGGGACATGGCACGTGCACGGGGGTCGGGGGCTGCAGGGCAGCGTAGGGTGGTACATGGGTTGTGGGACGACACGTGCACATGCGTCACGGGGCTGCGGGGCAACATTGTAGGGGTCGCGGGGTAGCAGGGGCTATGAGGCGGCGTGACAAGAGCCGCGGGGTGGTGCTCCGACGCGTTGCAAAGATAAGGATGAAGGGTGGGGCTATGATTAGGATTTTGGGTACGAGAGCTCCGGCCTAGGACCCCCGCTCTGATACCTTGTTGGGAAAAATGAGAGAATTGTTTATTCTTGGGAACCTTGGGTTCTATTATATAGAGGAAAGACCTATGGATAAATTACATATGATAGACACGAGAATAAGAAAATGAGAATGCAGTACATATACATAAATATATATCTCTACAAATATAAATGCATTACCGATTAACAAGTTAATAAGCATGCACTTTCGATTCATAATCCAATTACAAAATGCATGCATGAATCAATCAAACCATTTATACATCACTTTAGGGTGAGATTCATGAAAGATAAAATAATAAATAAATTGCGGCAAACAAAACAACAAAAAGAATAGATTAAATGTCACCAAAGTGCCCGTTAAGGGCTGTCCTTAAAAAGGATATCACCCCCGCAATACTGGTGCGAAGGATATTGGCGATCCGCACCCAGGATACGACGGCACACGATCGTCATTGGTGCACACCGACGAGATCATCCTCGAAAGTACCTTAGGAAATTGCAGTCGAGAGATTGCAGTTGCGATGAACAAAAATCAAAAAAGGCGAAAGAGTTTTCTTTCGAATGTAGAAGACGACGTCCACGAGATAGGTATAAGTAGACCTAACATGCGACTTTTCATCTTTCGAAAACGTCCCTCAACATGCGCCTCTTCGGATTTTGAAATGGTCACTAGATCAGAGTTGTTGGAGTCCAGTCGAATTCCTTATTGCGGTCGAATCACAATTAATACATAGAATTAATTTATTCGACCTGCTAATGAAACCCATAACAAAAGTATCCAGATCTGAATTGACCCTCAAGAACCTAGGTGTGCGTGCGCGCGTGGTCCTCTATTCCCTCTCTACTATTGCTACAAGAGCTTGAGATATGAACTCATATATAAGCCCACCAAAAGTTTAGAAACACTAGATGTGGTACTAAACTTTCACCCAAAATTCACCTTATTTCAAATTTGGGAATTCTCAACTTTCCCAATTGAAGCCAAATTATTTTCCAAAGTAATTGCATAGGTTTACTGTTGGAGTATATGTGTTATACGTCACTTATGTTGTAGATGGGCAAATGGATCACTCCAGGATCCATTTACCACATCTTGTTATTTAGTCCCACATCGATCGTCTGTGGGATGTGGATACTCAGTGAGGGCTATATAAGAAGCCCCTCACCCTCTTGTAATAGATGAGAAAAATGCAATAGACACATCATCCCTTTGAGGCGTTCTCCCGTGGTTTCATCCTGCTCCTTAGGGAGTAGAGTTCCGCGTAAAATCTCAGTCTTCTTATAATGATTTTGTTCTTTTTCTCTGATATGCTTCCACATTCATAGTTTCTAGCATAGTATCAGAGCGGGTTCAATCTGGAGGAGTTATTTCTTTCGTTTGTTTGAGATTCGATTTTTAGTGTTTTGTTCTTGAAGATTTATTGAAGATTATTATATTTGGTATTGTTCAAGCTCAAATTCTAGGGTTTCCTTAGAAGCCCTAACGACACCATTGATTTCGGAGCAATGATTCATTCAAGATCATGATCTAGGGTTTCCAAACCCTAAATCTGTGCTGACACAAATTTTGATCAAAAGCATGTTCAAAAAGGTTTAGGGTTTTCATTCTGAAACCCTAATTTTTGTTCCCAGGTGGAGCCTTCATTCTCCTTTCAAAAGACATCTGCAACAACATCATCATCGAGGAGCGACATCCTCTTGATCCCAAGGCAGCTGAGACCTCCTGACGAACGTAACTCCTATGGAGGCATGACACCTTCCTGTACCTTCTAGGCGGCACTAGCGTCGCCTCCATCCTGTCGTGGCAGAGACACACTCTTGCGGCGACGGTGCCATTCCCCGTAATAGGTTGCGGAACCCCATCTCGATGGCGGAGGGGTGGCTCTCCTGGCATCGCCGCTTCTCCTTTCCAGCTGAAATTCCCTTCCATCCGCTTTTTGTCACTTGGTGACGACAGATCGTAACAGTCTGGTGCTCCAGCTCCACCTCTGGTTCCGCCTCCTGGAGACGGATCTCCATCTCCATGCACCAATCGTTGCTCCTCCTTCCAGGCAGCAACACAACTCCTCTCAGTAGTAACGCGACCTTATCTCATGGGCAATGACGAGGAGCCTCCTCCCAATTCTGACGGCGGCGATGGTGGGTTCGTGGAACCCTACTCGAGCGTATAATACAGGAGGGAGGTGCTCCTTTTTAATTCTCTGTGTTATTTCAAAGCCCAATGGATCCTCCTGTGTCTTATTATAAAAAAATGGTGGACCATTGTTTTTTTTTAAAAGGGAGAGAAATAAAAAGAGAAAGGCCAAATAGAAAGAGAGGGGGAGGCCTGATTTGAGAAAAGAGAAGGGCCGAGTTTAAGGCCCTCTTTGGGCCGAATGATTTTGTTCAAAAAGAGAGAAGTGCCTACAAAAAAATAAAAAAATGTACTATTAAAAAAATTAAAAAGGCGTGCACAAAAGAAAAACCGCACGTGGAAAAAAAATGACATCTAGTAAAAAAATGAAATAGTCAAGAGAGAATGATTTGAAAAAAAATTAATTGAGAAGAAAAGCCAAGAGAAAAAATATGGCAGCTTATGTGATGTTTCCTCATTTCTTGTCTTCTCCCAACTTGGTAACGTCATTGTTTTCCGACCAGTCTGGGAGAAAGGGGGACTATTGTGTAGAGTTACAGGTCAGATTTAGATGTTTGGATTCTCCAGACTCCAGATCAGCCAGATTTTTAAACTCTATAGATTTTGTCAGTTTTCAGACTCAACGATTGGTTTCGAGTCTTCAAATTGACTCGCACATTTATGCGATAATCATTTGTTTGGTCTCCATCTTTGTTTTTGGTCTCAGAGTTTTCATGTGATCCATAGAAAGTCAGGGACTCCAGAGTAGATATCCCATTCCCTATGCCATATGGGCTAGGGTTTTCATGTGGTTTCATAGGGACTCCAGAGTAGAGATGTCATTCTCTAAGCCAGTATGGGAGAAATCCAGTTCTCCGACGAGGAGACTATTTCATACTCCATTCTCCAACGATCATGGACTCCGACGAGCATGTCTCTACGACTTTTTCAGATCGGCCCTTCAGAGATGAAGCAACTGTCCACATGATGAGGAGACTTATTTTCATTGCAGTGACTCTGGCAGGCGCAGTACAGAGCACATGCTCTCTGATGAGGAGATTCAGTTTGATTAACACTCCAGTCCGCACTATTGTAAAAATTGGCCGACTAGGCCTATTAGTTGGCCTGACTAGTCGAATCGGAGGGTAGCCGACTCGACTAGGCCTAGTCGGCCATTAGCCGATCAACCTGACTAATCAGGCCAACTAGTCAGCCTAGTCGGGTGATTACTCAACCGACTTTTACATAGAGATTTTTTTTAGTTTTTTGATTTTTTTATGAGCAAAGTTATTCCAATATGCTTAATGTTATATAGGACAATTACTTCTTTTATTTCATTATGATAGTGTAGAAAATGTATAAATCAATGTAAATATATAAGAATATGTGTATAAAAATTGATTTATATATTTCACATAAGTAAAAAATTCAAAATCGACTAATGGCTGACTAAATCCGATTCGTCGCCCGACTGCCGATTAATCCTTAGTGAGTGACCTCGCCGACTGAGTAGCGACTACTGCTTTCTGCAACCTTGCTAGCTCGTTTGTTCCTCCTCACCTGCACGACATGAGAAGCAATGTCCTCGACAACAACTGACAGTTGTGTTTGCGCTGAGTTGGTATTGTCTGTAGTGTCGTGTATTGTGAGTTTGAGTGATTTCTTTCTGTTTGTCCAAGTAGAGCATTGCATGCTCCAGCTTGAGGGGGAACATTGAAGTATATATGCATCAAGTCTAGATGGGTAAATGAACCCCTCCAGGATCCATTTACCACGTCAAGTGTTTAGTCCCACATCTACCAGTGGTGAGACTTGGAGGGTCTATGAAGACTATATAAAAAGCCCCAAACTTCCTATATCAGATGAGAAAGTCAATAGACACATATGACCCTTCGAAGCCTTTTCCCATGGCTTCATTCCGCTCCTTAGGAAGTAGGGTTCCACGTAAAAATCCCGTTATTCTTATAATGATTTTATTCTTTTTCTCTGATATACTTCCGCATTCGTAGTTTCTTACATTTACCAATTTAAAACATGTTGGAGAAAATAAGAGCACTTGTTTATTTCTGAGAACCCTAGGCTCTCTTATATAGTAGAGAGTCCTATGGGTAAATTACATAACGTAGATAACAAGAAAAGAAAATAAGAAAGAAGTACATATATAAATATAAAAACATAAATATCTTCACACTCCCCCTCAAGCTGGAGCATAGATATCGATCATGCTCAGCTTGGATGAACACTTCTGGAATGATCCCCTGGACAGTGGCTTAGTGAAGATGTCTGCGGTTTGCTCTCCAGAGCTAACATGGGAAGTAGAGATCAGTCCCTTCTGAATCATGTCTCTGGTGTAATGACAATCTACCTTGATATGTTTTGTTCTCTCATGGAATGCTGGATTGTTTGCAATAAATAGGGCAGCCTGGTTATCGCAGTGTAACTCCATGGGTAGAGGAATCTCAACATGTAGATCACATAGCACTGCTCGAACCCACATCATTTCTGTACTGGCTTGAGCCATAGCCCTGTACTCAGATTAAACACTAGATCTTGCTACAACGGTTTGTTTCTTGCTTTTCCAAGAAACGAGAGAATTGCCAACAAATATTGCAAACCCTGAAGTGGATTTCCTGTCCTTGGGACAACCTGCATAATCTGCATCAGCATATACATATACAAAGAGTGTGTCTCTTTTCCTGAAGAGTAAACCTGAGCCTGGAGTTGATTTCAGATATCTCAATATCATATGTAATACATCCATATGTATCTGTCGAGGCTGCTCCATGAATTGACTCACTCGACTCACTGCAAATGCAATATCATGTCTGGTGATTGTAACATAAATGAGCTTTCCAACCATCTCTCTGTATCTTCTCTTATCAACTTCATCGGTATCATCATCATATAGCTTCATAATCGGATCCATAGGAGTCGTGGATGGTCGACATCCCGTCATTCATGTTTCTGCAAGCATATCTGTAACATACATCCTTTGGGTCATCACAAGACCCTGAGCATTTCTAGCAAATTCCAACCCCAAGAAATACCTTAGGGTTCCCAGATCCTTCATCACAAATTGACTGCCGAGAAAATCTTTAGTCATCTTGATTCCCTGCTCATCATCTCCTGTAACAATAATATCATCGACATACACCATAATGGCCACAGTACCTCTAGACGTCTTCTGCACAAATAATGAACGGTCTGCATTTGACCTCTTGAAGACCTGTCGTTCAATCAGTTCAGAAAGCTTTTGAAACCACGCTCTAGGGCTCTGTTTAAGGCTATATATCGCCTTTGGAGTCTACAAACCTGTGCACACTCCCCCTTATCAGCAAATCCCGGAGGCTGCTGTATATAGACCTCCTCGTGGAGATCTCCATATAAAAATGCGTTCTTCACATCAAGCTGAAATAGTGGCCAATCCCGTGCGCGACCGCAACTGAAAGCAGGACACGTAAGGTGGAATGTCGAGCAACTGACGAGAACGTGTCCATGTAATCAACTCCATATCTCTGAGTAAAACCACGTGCTACAAGCCTCGCCTTGTATCGTTCCAGGCTTCCATCAGCATAGTATTTAATAGTAAATACCCACTTGCAGCTAACAATAGACGCGCCCGGTGGGGGAGAAACAAGCGTCCACGTACCACAGGACTGCAAAGCAGCCATTTCCTCTTCCATAGCAAGACGCCATTTGCTATCTTGGAGAGCCTCCTGGTAATTGCGTGGAATCTCGACGACAAATAGGGCTAACGCAAATCTCTGGAAGTCTCCCATCAGACGATGAAATGAGACATGAGAAGCAAGTGGATAGGAAGCACAAGTACGCTTCTGCTTCCTAATAGCGATAGGCACGTCCAAGTCTCCATGATCATCATCCTGCTGTGGTTCCTGTATCAATGGATCCTCAGACTCATCATTAGTAATCAAGTTATCAGAACCAACCTGAGGGCTGCTGGATGACTGGCCATGACCTTGAGCAGAGGAGGACCGACGAGTATAGTACTTTGGTAACGGTGGCACAATGGTCATTGGAGGTGGTAAGGGTGGAGGTGATGGTGTAGATGGCACAGAGGGTAGCTGACTCATAGGAGGAGGTGACATGTAGGAGACCTCAATATCAGAATGAGGAGTAGTCATTTGTTCACCTGTAGGAGAGAAAAACATGACAGATTCAAAGAATGTGACATCAGCGCTAACGAAATATTTTCGACGCAGCGGATCAAAGCACCGATAGCCCTTCTGTGTCCTGGAGTACCCGACAAACACACATTTGATAGCCATGGGTGAGAGCTTATCAAGACCTGGTACCAACTGATGGACAAAACAGACACACCTAAAAACACGAGGTGGAAGAGAGAACAACTCCTTCTCAGGAAAGGCGAGAGAGAGAGAGAGGAGTTTTCTTATTCAAGACAGATGAGGGCATGCATTTTATTAAGTAGCAAGCTGTGAGAACCGCATCACCCCAGAACGAGTTTGGAGCATGACTCTGAATAAGTAAGGTTCTAGTGATATCCAACAGATGGTGGTGTTTCCGCTCTGCAACACCATTCTGCTGCGAAGTGTAGAAGTTTGATGAATTATACCACGAGATGAAAAGAACAAGGACAAAGTCCTAGTACAGAACTCCAAGGCATTGTCAGACCGCACAATTTTCACAGTAGAAGAGAAAACATTCTGAACTTCATTGATAAACATTTGAATCACATTTCCTGCTTCAGATTTATTTTTCAACAGAAACACCCAAGATAAACGGGAAAAATCTTCTACTATAACCAGATAGAACCTGTGTCCCTGGCGGTCAGGAACACGACTTGGACCCCAAATATCAATATGGACTAACTTAAACAGGGAGCTACTGCTCCGACTCTGACGACTCGGGAAAGTAGACCTATAATGCTTTCCCAAATGACATGCTTCACATTGAAAAGACGACTTCATGGAAATCTAGGGCAGAACACGACAGAGCTTCTGGAGAGGGAGATGACCAAACCGGAGATGCCAGGTATATGGAGAGTCTGGTCCTGGAGGATGGAGAGATGCACCAATATAGGGAGTATTGACCATACAGTAGAGACCATTCTGCTCACGGCCACAGCCAATCACCTTGACCGAGGTTATGTCCTGAAAAACAAGAGATGATGAGTCAAAAATAGTCCGACAGTTCAAATCCTTTGTAATCTGGCTAATAGACAGTAAATTCATAGAGAAATCAGGAGCGTATAACACATTCCGCAAGCTCATGAAAGGTGTCAACTGAACCTCCCCCTGTCCAGTGATTGGGGAATGTGTCCCATTGGCTATGACTACAGTTCGTCCTGAGGAGACCGATTTATACATATTGAGTTGTTCTTTATCAACACAAAGATGATGGGTCGCTCCAGAATCCATAATCCAGTTGGAAATCATATATCCATCACAAGAGGAGAGAGCAAAGGGATTATCTGAGGTACTGGAAGTGACAGATGAACTAGCAGAGGCAGAGACTGCCACATCTGACTGACCTCCAGGTGCTGTATCAGGAGGCATGATATTCCTCAGTCTGGCAACAAGATCGTCGAAACGCTGATCCAACGAGGAAGGTGCAGGAGACTCCACTTGTTCAGCTACCCGAGCTGATGCAGGAAAGCCATGCTTAGAGTAGCATGCATCCTCATAGTGACCAGGGCGACGGCAATAGCTGCATGGTTGTCGAATTCGACCTCCACGACCCTGGGGTCCACGGCCACGAAAGTTAGAGGATCCACCTCTTCCTCTAGAGGTTGCCATAGCTGAAGGTGTTTGGTTGGCAGTTGAGCTTGGAACAGTAATGCGACTCAACGGCGAAAAGCTTCCTCCATAGGAGGAATGGTAGCATCAGCAAGAATCTGAGATCGTGCAGCATCATACTCTGGATCAAGTGCAGCAAGGAATACTCCTACCATGGTAGCATTCCTGTACGTCTTCTGCTGCTCAGGAGTGGCCGTCAACGGCATGAAGCTATGGAGCTTCTCAAACATCCCTCGTAGGGATGTATACAAAGAGTGAAGAGGTCGCCCATTCTGCTTGACTGTGAAAATATCATGTTGCAGCTGAAGTATCTTGGTCTCGTTCCGCGCCTGTGAATATGTCACCGCTAGGATATCCCACATAGCCTTAGCCGTGGGCTGATGTAGTACATCATTGGCAATTTCTATCGTCAACGTCCCAGATAGCCAGACTTTGGCATACGCATCATCTGCCTCCCACGAGGCATTCACTCCAGTCTTCTCGATCGGCTCCTCTTCGGTAAGAATATGTTTCTTACCATTCGACTTCATCAGGCTCATGAACTGCATCGCCCAGAGCTCATAGTTTGTCCCGTCCATCTTCACAATAGGCGCTGGACCTCTGAATGCGCCATCGGCGGGTACATCAACCTTGTTTTCTGACATATTGCCGACAGAAGACTGCTACAGATGCGAGAAATCAAAATTTGTGTCTACACAAACATCTATGGGTTCGGGCACGTGTAGACTCATGCACACCAACCCATCAACCAACGGAGGAAGCCGGGGCGATACCCAAGCACAGGGCAGCACGCGATGCGTACTGTGCACACAAGTTGAGTGCGCGGTGCCCGCAGAACAGGCGCGCTGTGCACGCCAGGGCTGACGCGCTATGCGCGCAAAGCAGGTGCGCGATGCGCTCGGGGACGTGCGCACGATGCGTGTGAGAACCTGCGCGTTGTGCGCGCGAGACTTGTGGCGGTGCCGGAGAGGAGGGGCGGCGCTGGAGGGTTGCGCGCACGAGTGGAAGAGGCGCCGGAGAAGAGGGACAGCGCTGGAGCGGGTTGAAGGTGGGGTTAGGGTTTCTTGGGAATCGAGCTCCGGTCTAGGACCGCCGCTCTGATACCATGTTGGAGAAAATAAGAGCACTTATTTATTTTTGAGAACCCTAGGCTCTCTTATATAGTAGAGAGTCCTATGGGTAAATTACATAACGTAGATAACAGGAAAAGAAAATAAGAAAGAAGTACATATATAAATATAAAAACATAAATATCTTCACAAAACATAATTACGTTAACTCTGTTTTAGATTCATTTTTCTAATTGGACATAGTCCAATCACCGTTAGATTCTTTCAAGTTGACCAATTTCAAGTCATTTTTTTCCTCTTTGAAATGGGCTTACCACATATTTAGGTTTCTCAAACGGAGTATTATATTGCTGTGGTGAATCAAAGATCTCTGATGTGACCAGATCTCATCATTGGATACTGATAGCTACATATCCTTGACAGAGCTCTTTTTCCTTATGGTTGACCATGTCTTTGGCATACTTCTCTTTGGAATCTTTTCTATCCTATATGGAGCAACTGTGCCTAGTGGATATATTCTCCATCTTCTCAGCTAACCAACGGCCAAAATCTCTTCATTCGGAATAGAATCTGGAACTGCATCCGGTGAAGCCATTGGAGTGCGCATTAAAAGGAATGTGGTTATCCTTTACTGGGAAGTCTCACTTGATAACAAGAAACCACTTTCTATGTTACACAAGTTGTAATCCTTCCGTTTTTGAAGAAAATCTGTCCACATGTCTATAGATCCAGACTGGTTTGTTAATCCAGCGATAATTGTTGCACTTACTTATTTGTGACCGCATCTAGTTGTTGCATTTAAGCGTTAACAGGGTTTTTGGGTCATATCCTTTTTGCAATCTTCTCGAAAGCCAACTGATGCCCCCATTCTTGTGCCATATATGAGGAGTTAGAAATAAAAGTGTTGGAAGGTTATATATTCATGTATTCAACAACACGATGTGGGGAAAATCTGCTCCTGTATAGGTTTTCTTGTCACCTTTTTCTAAGTTTTTGTTTGGTCGTGTTGGATCCTTATCGACTACAGTGCAATCCTTCCACCCATATTCAGAATGACAAATAATGCTATTTTCTACAAGAAATCACTTAATTCCATCTGTTGAACTGGGGTTGTTGCTATATTCATTGTAGCTGGATGCTCTACTTTCCCCCTCTCTGAGATGGCATGTGGTTGATGGAAAAAGAAGATTGAACCAGAGAGTTTATTATCGTCTGTAAAGGTGGTGTTGCTCATTTTAATTTCAATAGAACCATGAGAAGCCGCATGCCACTTTCTTTTTTTAATAATGGCTAAAATCGTTTGTCCTCTTGTCACGTGCAGAATGAGATGGCAACAGTTCGAGCTTCTTTCTTTTGTTTTTTTATGTTGGGGGTCTATTGTTGTTTTCTAGTTGGGTCCTTCTGACTTGATCATGTGTCATGTGGACTCTTTATTTGGCATTCCACATATTAATATATATTTTTTCAGGGCCACAGTTTATGTTCCCGTCATCCAATCCTTCGCAGCTTTCAAATTTGGCCTTCCTGCTCTCAAATCATTGAACATGGATCTGCTTGAGTTCTAAGTCAGCATAAACAACTGATAGAATTTGGATTGGAAGCCAATTCCATAGCTTTTATGCTGTCAAAAAATGTCCTCAAACAGTTCTATCAATCACAAGCGGCACACATCCATGTATGTAACCTATCTTAAGTGCACATTTTGTTTCATGCAGTATCTGTAATTTTGAATAATTATTCCATTCAATTTAATATATGTTTTTGGTAAACCTTTGATAGGATTACATCCATGATCTGCACAACCTCACATAGTATGGTATGGATATTACTGTCTAATTAGAAACATGGATGTTTTCTGAATGCCAGTGTATTAATTCCACGATGTGTAATTCCAACAAGGAAAGACATGGAAACTAAGACCAATCTACCTGAATGACTCTAGTGTCCCAATTAGAAGATTTTATGGGTATCTGGGGTGTCGCAGTCTGATATGCTCTTTGTAATTGCATTGTGATTATAGTTGAACTATGCATTCCATATTCATTTGTAGTTAATAGGAGTAGGAAGGAGCAGGCGATGCCAAGATATGCTGCAATTTTTAGGTAAACCCTCATAGATAATAGGTGCCATAACCAACATTGAGAAGTACATCGCTTGCGAGTATCGAACCTACAACTGCTAAGACACTGATGGAGTGCATAGCAATCTACCATCAGCCTCGTGCAAGTTGGCAGGGATATGTTCTTGGCAGATTCTTCTGATAAAGGCACAAAGAGATGATTCCGTCTTGGTGTCAAAAGAAGAAAATGATGTTTTGCATTTGGAAGAAAAGAAGACCACACAATGCCTAAGAGACTGGCAGTGGTTCCCTAACTTGGGGTTTGATTGCCATTATATTCCAGCTACTTGCCCCAGCTTAGTCCATAGTTTGTGCTTGGAATGGGAATGTTGTTGAGGCATCTCTTTTGCCTTTGAGTCGATTCCCTTCTCTTTAGTTTCCTTCTTCGAGGAGCTATTCCTCGGATCGCCGCTTCCTATGGGACACCATTAGATACCTTCAAGATGAACTGTTTTTAGCATGCCTTGCACTGTCCACATTTAGTTTCGTTTAGGCCACTTGATTTGGCGAGCCTAGACACCAGTTGAGCGTCGGTTCAGAAGGGTTAGAATTTAGGGTTTAGGGTTTAAAGCATGGTCTGACGAGCACTTTTGAGTAGTACACTTTATGCACTCCACTCCATAATGAAATGTTCTTCCTGACTCATCATCGAGCCTTTCGACTTTACATCGGTTTGGACCTCATTTACATGTCGATAGAAACACGATTCTCTGATGGACTTTGTTAAACGGTGCGAAAAACATGCAGAAGTTTTTTTCTTAGGTAAGGTTACAATAATTATAAAGAAGAGAAGCCTGATCAGCCCCCTAATTGCATAAGCCCATTTTCCATGAGCATGCAAAATTTGGGCTAAGGTGCATCCTTCCTACACATACATTATAGATCTATTCACATGTAAAAGAACAGCATTGTCTTGATGCATTTACCAAGCTGTGAGCACCTTGCAACTTCTTCCTCTGCCTTACATCTTCTGTCCACACCCTCTCGATGTCGTCTGCGATCTTCACTGCATCCGAGGATACCCCAAGAAGCCCCCTCCTCGTGAATCCGACTGCATACAATCCATTCTTCCCCTTCCACCCATGTGGGAAGGGTTCTTTTGGATATCCGTCCTTACCGAACATTTCCGTCTCGTGTAGCCACGATGGAACGTTGCTCTGGTACCCGGTTGCCAGTATAACGGCATCCACATTGATGTGGTTTCCGTCGACAAGCTCGATGCCCGTGGGGATGAATCGCTTGATGCCTGGGATGACACGTATGTCGCCGGACTTTATCTTGGCGAGGGCACCTAGGTCCAGCACTGGGGTCTTACCTTGCTTATGCTTGAGCTCTAGAGGGCCAATGGATGGGCGTCTAAGGTTGTATTTGGCCATGGATCCGAAGGTGAGCCATGCAGCGAGGACGAGGAGCTTATCGACAAACCAGAGGGGAAGATACCTGGACATGACGAGGGAGAGGTCGAAGGATGATCTGCCGAGGATTTCACGCGGGAGGACATGTACCTAGATGGAGATCAAGTGTCTAATGAGATGCATGAGAAGCAAATATGCACATATTCTCCTGTATAATTATCGTCATTTACATGCATGATTACTGTAGTCGGGTTTCCTCATATTTGATTAATTAAAAGAAAAGATTTGTCTGTGCATTTCCCATTAACTCGGTATTTATCTGATCTGATTAACCAATGAAATGTCTATTCTTTTTATCAACATAATTAAGGTTTTGATAGACAATGTTCGATGAGCTATGCCATTGTTATTGCTATTATCATAACATATACAACGGTCCTCCAAAAAATCTTGAATTATACAAGAGATCACTTTTACCATTTTCATGAAAAAAAATAAAATGTTGTCGGGAAAGTGTCAACATGATGAAATCCAGGTTTCAAAAGATTACGTTTTTTTAATAGGATCATTTTCCATATTTGCCCCCAAACTTTAAATGCTTTATTGTAATTTAACGTTACCTAATTTAACTGACAAAACCAACTTACCAGATCTCTGACAACCATGTAGGGCTTGAGCCCATGGTGGCACAGGTCAAGGCAAACCTCCATACCGGTGTTCCCACAGCCAACAACGACCACACTCTTCCCGCCGAACCCCTCCCCGCTCCGGTACTCTGCCGCATGGACCACCTCCCCCGCATACCCCGCCATCCCCTCCCACTCTGGCACGACCCGCTCCGCATTCTCCCCTGTCGCTGCCACCAGCCACCGCCCCACGTACTCCCTCCTCCCCCCTTCCGTCATCACGTGCCACACCCCGCTCGCCTCGTCGAACCGCGCCCATTCCACCCGGCAACCGAACTCGGGCCTCACGTCGAACAAATCCGCATACTCCTCCAGGTATGCGATGAATTGGTCGCGGGTGGGGTACTCTGGGAGATCGTCGGAGAGGGGGAGCATGGGGAGGGAGCAGAAACGCTTGGGGAGGTGGAGCTTGAGACGATCGTAGGTGCGACGTTGCCAGAGGGACGCGATGCAGTCGTTGCGTTCTAGAACCAAGGATGGGACACCGCGAGCCTTGAGACATGCTGAGACCGCCAGGCCCGCAGGCCCTGCACCGACGATGATCGGGCCATTGACCCATATACATCGCCGGCCACCGTCTTTTGAGGAATCGTCAGCCATCAAGGGAAGGCTTGATCTAGAGAGAGAGGGGGGGGGGGGGGGTGATGGAATGAGGGAGGTAGGATGGGGTATTTATAGGGGGTTTTGGAGGGAGGTATAACCTTATCCAGGATTTGTTAATTGCAGAATTGAGTGGATAGTGAGGTTAGTGCACACGCTCCCACACTTGCAAGGGCAGCTGCTGTTCGATATGATAGTGAGTTTAGGGGGTTTTGAAATGATTGAATTTAATTCAAACTAGATTTTCCAACCGTTTCTGTTGTAACAACATGGGATCTAAAATCATGAAATATATATAATATTGCACTATCGCCACTGATAAATAAAAAATAATTAAACAATCCCTAAAATTAGGATATCATCACATATACTGAAGTGGGGTGTTCTACTTCAGCCAATGGGCAAACGGCCCCTTGTTTACCCTTTTTTGCGCAGAGGTCTAGGTACGGTGGATATGGATATCCATGGTCTTTCTGCCATCCGGGATATCCCTCATGCCTGGACTTAATCTAATTTTTCAAAATAGCAGGGTGTTTATCACTTGTTGCTTTATAAAATTCTACAATTTTATTTGTGCTCTCCCCTTTTTGTAATATCAGTTCTCTTGATTTTTAACAAAATTCACATAGTCCGTCTAGGCAGGGGCGGAATCGGAAATTTTATCTAGGAGAGGCCAAGTATACATCTATCATGTGGAAAAATGAAAAAAAATTAAATAATATTTAAGTAGAATTAACAATTTCAAATGTGATTTTTAAAATTTGATAAACTTACCATTTAAATGTTATTTAGTGTATCCAATTGTAATTTTTTAATAGTTTTAGTTAAAGAATTTCATATTTAAAAGGAAACAACATTTTTTCATTTACAAAGAGAATTAGAAATAAAGGGAGAGATAAATGAGTCCTAATATTATTTTATATATGCTTATAATGTTAATATATTTAAAGTGAGTAGAAATACTTTTTAAACAAAGAAAGGATGGAATTAATTTGTTAAACAAAATAAAAGATGGAGAGAGGGAAAGTGAGTATAGCTATTTAAAAAAAACTACAGGTGGGAACCGAACCCTAGTTCACTAATTAGAGGTAACAACCCTTTGTCAATAAGACAATAAGCATTTCGTGATAACTTTGATATTATTTATTATATATTTATATGTCAGCAGGGGCTATATCAAAATTTAATAACATTGTATAAGTGAAATGTAATAATTAAGAAGTGGCCATGACCCCCCCCCCCCTAAGTTATATGCTAGTTCCGCTACTGCATCTAGGGATGCAAACGCACAGATACAGATATAGGTATTAATGTATCTTTATCCGTTTTTGAATACGAATACGGATGCGGATACAGAGATTGACGGATATTAAACTATCTTACCACATCCTTAAGAAATAGATACAGATATAAAACGGATACTGCTCATATACGAGTAATGTTAGAGATACTCTATAGAATCAACCTAAATATATACGTATTGGATGAGAAACACATGATATGAATTTGCTAAATGTGTTTGTATCCTAAAAACTATACAAATACGGTAAAAGAAGGTATATGATTATGTTATATAAGATTAAAAATAAATCTATGATTATATTTATATATGAAAACATATATATGGATACGGATGTTCGCGGACATCAAAACAATATCCATATCTATATCCATTTTAAAACGGGTACGGATGTCAAAATCTGTATAAAACGGATACGGTAACTTATTAGATACGCATATATCCGTAACCATTTGCATCCATAGCTCCGTCCTTTTGATATTAGTTATACACCTATTTTACCTTAATGGAACGGTGGAATTGTTATTTTCGTAAGAAGTTGATGCCACTATTGATATTAAAAAAAGAGGTATAATTGATATTGAAAAATTAAAGATACAAATGATAAAAACCCGATATACAATATGAGATATTATCCACTGCAAATTGTCTTTACCCGCTTTCATGTAAATACAAGAAACAAGAATATCTTTAATTTTTCAAGGAAATAAAAAACAATAAAGGCCCATTTCTGCAGCTTTCAGTTCATTCGGTAAGGAACGAACAAGTAATTTTTTTACGGGATGAAAAATAAAAGAATGGAAGCACTTATTTCTTCTATGGATTATGCTTTTAAATACAACCCAATTATATGTAGCATTTGTTGTGTCAGGTTATAACAAAATAAGCCTTTAGGGGGAGTTCGGTTGGGGGTTACCATCATTTTGATGGGATTACTTCAAAACCCATATCTCTAATCCACCAGCAAGGTCCATTCTCTCTCCATCAAAAAATATATTATATCATTATATCATTTAATAATTATAAAATGCTCAACTTCTACTTAATATTCCAAACTTCAATACAATCACATCACAACAACTACTAACTTTTTTAAATTTCAATATCGTAATAACTACCCATTTTTTCAAATTCCAGTACAATCAGATCACACAGACCCTCCCAACTCTAAACCCACTAACCAAATACAAAAACGAGCTATCCCCCATGAACCAAACGCATCCTTAGTGACTTTTTTTAACAATCCATCACTATTGTCCATTGTCAAATATATATAATGATGTTATTCATTATGAAATTATTGTTTGTACTCGAAATTAACGAGGAATGTCAGTCATTGCTATATAATTAACAATGATAAACTTAGTAATGATCATATATTACTGTTGCCAAAACTTTTACTTATCATGTTGAATTTGATGGCGACGAGTGGCAAAATTTTTGAAAACAACGGATAAGCATTCTTATGAAATTCTTCACTAATTTCAAATATAAAAAAAATTATAATGAATAATATCGTCGTTATGTATTTAACAACAAGCTATTTTAGTTGCAATTTTTCTGAAGAAGCATCACTACTTATACATTTTTGTTGAGGTGGAAAAACTAAGGGGCCATTCGGTTTGAGAAGTAGCCAACCCCTATGTGGGCCCCACTTTTTTAAAAGAAGTTTAAATAAATTAATTTTCCATCATCAATTACATCAAAAAAAATATATTATATCATCATATCATATAAAAATTATAAATTACTCCACTTCTACTCATTTTTCCAAACAATTATAAATTACTCCACTTGTACTCATTTTTCCAAACTTCAATACAATCACATCACAATAACTATTTAGTTTTTCAAACTTCAATACATTCATATCACAACAAACTCACTTCAAACTCACCTTCAGTTTAACCCTTTATCCAAACATCAAAATACAAAAACGAGTTACCCTCTACCAGTTTAACCCGTCCTAACCTGCGCACCAAATGCTCCTTAAATGAATTTTCTGCTATCTCATCATTTAGTTACCCCGAGATGAAGGTGGAAACTTGTTACTTTTCGTACATGTCGAGGGTCTTTTCAAGGGAGATTTTGATGTATGATTCCATTAGGGTTTCAGACACACGTTTCCATCGTGGTTATTGTTGAACTGTTACAAAGATCGTTGTAATAATCATTATAAAGGTAATAATTTGAATATTGTAGCGTTCGTCTTCATCATGGGGAAAAACATAAGATCATAAACAAGTGCGTCCTGCGAACCTCCAAAGAAATACCTGAAATCGTGTTCTTAATTTATATACTTTTGTAACTTCATTGCTTTTAATATGTTCTGTCTTTTCTTCTTTGGAGAAAAAAGAACATATCCTCCTCGACCTGTGATTTTTCCTTTTTACATTGAAAGGGTTTTCCACGTGAAGTTTCTCTCTTTAATCGTAATTCCTTTCACACAAAGGACGACACTGGATAATGAAAAGGATATCCATGATCATGCATGTATCGTACTTCTCATATCCTAAGTTACTATCCTCGCCGTATATTCTACGAATATATCCCTTTAATCGAAGACATCTATCCACGTTCTAATCACTAGTGCACTGAAGTTGAAAGCTGATGGTAAAAGAGAATGAGAATATATATAAATTCGGTTACTGCTGTGATGTGTGGATATTGACAAGTGATTTTTACGTAGATATCTCTTGTATTCTTAATATATTCTTTGTATTTTTTTGTAAAAGGATTTGTTTAGTTACACGGACGCACGAAGTTCTGATGCAGGAAGCAAATGTATTCAGGATGTTTGATGACTTCATGATATGGATTTATGGCAACGGAAGAAAAAAATAGCATTATAAATAAATATATAAATAAAATAGAATCGTATATATAAAAAGGAATATATTATTTGTTACGAAATCAGCTTTTGTTCTTGTAGTTTAAAACGAATCCCACATATTTTGCTAAATGTTCAGGCCATCATGATTTATTTATTTATTGAATTTTTGGTTGAACATAATAGTAGTTGTTAATTTAGAAACGACTACAAGATAAGGTCAAAAAATAACAATTATAACATGTTGAGATTCTAATAATATAACGGATAAAATATTCATTGTTATATATATTGTAACAAACCCAAAAATAGTCCCACATCGGAAACTCAGAAAGTGTGAGGATGGACATTTTTGATGGGAGTCCATGATTCCATCTATGCTTGAACACAAGAAGTTGTGAGGATCAGTTTTATATGATAATGGACCACGAACCTAAGCTCGGGATGCTAAACTTCAAATAAGACATGGTCCTTCCTGAGTTTAGAAAGGTGGCCACCATTTTTGTAAAAAAATACCAGTATTTTAGTATACTAAGTATAATACAAATTATTTATTTATTTTACTAAGTATTTGTATTTTTTACAAGATGGAAATAACCTTCCTAATCTCAAGAAGGCCCACATTCCATACGAAGAGCCCTATATATGTGAGGAATGTGTTGAGGATTAGTATCGAAACCTTACATTGAGGTTTGGGTTGCATGATGCGGACCAGGGCGAATTTGGCCAATGAAGGTGCAATAATAGAAGAAAATGGATCCGGATGAAATGATAAATACGAGAAGTACAATGGATAGGTCGATGAAAATGTTGTAGGGAAATGTAGAAGACACGATATACTACAAAAATATGAAAGAAATGTGAGTGAAGAGACTTATGTTAATATTTATTATTAAATCCATGAAATAAGAAATTGTAAAATACATTGGGAATATGCCTAAATTGACGGTGTCTCACCATATATATGATGAGACCCTGCCTCATTTGAAGTTTATTCTCTCTCTCTCTATATATGTGTGTGTGTGTAGAGAGAGAGAGATTGAGGAGCTTGCACCAAAGTGCATGTAACTTTAAATACACCGGTGCTATAAACGTTCATTTTTTCATATTTTTTTGAAATGAAATCATGTGATATTTAGATCACCATATATCACCATGATGTCATTAAAAAATCAACTTAATTAAAGACTTCTAACACATCCATCAAGACTGCAAAATTTTAACAGTCTCAGAATTGTTGATATTTACTCCTATAGATTGACATATTATGAATGCTTGTTTTACGTGAAATTTGAAACACTTGTTCCATTAATAATTCTAAGTGAATCCCCTAAGATTTCATTTCAAAAAAAAAGAGTGTTTGTATCACCGGTGCATGTCACTAGGGTGCAAGTTACATTCGATGAAAATGTTGTGGGGAAATGTAGAAGGCACGATATACTACAAAAATATGAAAGAAATATGAGTGAAGAGACTTGCGTTAATATTTATTATTAAATTTATGAAATAAGATATTTGTAAAATACATTGGAAATATACCTAAATTGAAGGTGGCTCACTATATATATGGTGAGACCCCACCTAATTTGATGTTTATCCTATGTGTGTGTGTTGGGGAGCTTGCACCAAGACACATGTAACTTTAAATACACCGGTACCATAAACACTCTTTTTTTTATTTTTTTGAAATGAAATCATATGGACTTTAGATCATCATGTATCACCATGATGTCATTCAAAAACCAACTTAATTCAAGACTTCTAACACATCCATCAAGACTGCAAAATTTTAATGCTCACAGAATTGTTGATATTTAGCCCACTAAGTCGACAAGTTAGGGATGCATATTTTACGTGAAATTTGAAACATATATTCCATAAATAATTATAACTGAATCCCCTAAGGTTTCATTTCAATAAAAATGAGCGTTTGTGGCACCAGTGCATGTAAAGTTACATGCACCATGGTGCAAGTTATATTCGATAAAAATGTTGTGGGGAAATGTAGAAGACACGATATACTACAAGAATATGAAAGAAATATGAGTGAAGAGACTTGTGTTAATATTTATTATTAAATATATGAAATAAAAAATTGTAAAATACATTGAGAATATGCCTAAATTGGCGGTTGCTGACCATATATATGGTGAGACCCTGCTTCATTCGAAGTTTACTCTCTTTCTCTCTCTCTCTCTCCATATATCTATATATAGGCATTGGGAAGCGTGCACCATGGTGCGTGTAACTTTAAATACATTGGTGCCATAAACGCTCATTTTTTTATATTTTTTTGAAATGATTCATGTGGGATTTATATCACCATATATCATCATGATGTCATTCAAAAATCAACTTAATTCAAGACTTCTAACAGATTCATCAAGACTACAAAATTTTAGCGCTCTCAGAATTGTTGATATTTAGTTGTGTAGATCGACATGTTAGGAGTGTATGTTTTATATGAAATTTGAAACACGTATTCCATTAATAATTTTAAGTAAATCCCCTAAGATTTTATTTCATAAAAATGAGCGTTTGTGGCACTGGTGCATGCAAAGTTACAAGCACCATGATACAAGTTACATTCGATGAAAATGGTGCGGGGAACTATATAACCACGATATACTACAAAAATACGAAAGAAATATGAGTGAAGAAACTTGTGCTAATATTTATTATTAAGTCAAAAATAAGAAATTGTAAAATTCATTGAGAGTATGCCTAAATTGACAGTGGCTCACCATATATATGGTGATACCCTACTTCATTTGAAGTTGGTCATATATTTAGGGGGGCCTTTAAATAGGACTCAGTCCTTCCTGAGTTCAGGAAGGTCGTCCCTTTTTTGTATAAAACACTAGCACTTTCGTAAAATGTGTATACAGATTGTATTATAGGTGCACGTTATAAATACAAAGACACATACAAAATTATATATTATAAAATAAACATTAAAATAGCGCATTATAATACAAACTGTATATGTATTCTACTAAAGTCATCCTGTTTTATACAAAAAAAGGGTCTAGCCTTCCTGAACTTAAGAAGGATTGTATCCTATTTGAAAGAGATCATATATATAATGTCGTTCAAAAATCAACTTAATTCAAGACTTCTAACAAATCCATCAAGATTGCAAAAATTTAACAATATGAGAATTGCCGATATTTAGCCCTCTAGATCGACATGTTAGGAATGCATGTTTTATGTCAAACTTGAAACACATATTCCATTAATAATTCTAAGTGAATCTCCTAAGGTTTCATTTAAAAAAATGAGTTTTCTAGCATCATGTTGCAAGCTCCCTAAGTGAATTTCCTAAAGTTACATGCACCATGTTGCAAGCTCCCTAACATCATATATATATATTCTCATTTTGAATTTCTTTTTGAATTTCATTTGATCCTTTTATTTTCCATTTATATCCCGCATGAATTGCCATTTTTCGTTGCTATTTATATGATGAGGTTTCGCCAACGTGGTATCATTTTCGTGCTATGCAATGATGGAACTCTTTGTAAGATACCCATTGCCATTTTAAGATTGTAATATACTTTGTAAAATAAAGTCAAATTTAGTAATACATTTATTGTTGCGATTGCAATTTAGGTAATGCCTCTGTAAAACTGCGTACTTGTTTGTAATATTCGTTTGGAGATCTGCAAAAAATAGATAGTTAGCAATTTAATAATTATTAAGCAGAAAGAGAAAATGTAAAAAAAATGAGGTTTGTAAAAAATATATTGTGTTCTGTAATAAAATTATATTGTTATAAATATAAAGAAAAAAATAATCTAAAATTGCAAAAAATGACATGAGATTTGTAGTAAAGATTTGGGATTGAAAAAAACAATCTGAAATTATAAAAATACATTCTGAGATTGGTAAAAATTGATAAGAGAAATGATAAGTGTAAAAAAGTAATCTGATATTGTAAAAATGATAGATTTATAAGGCATGATCTAATATTGTAAACAAAATACCTGATATAGTAAAAAAAGATCTAACAATGTTAGAAATTTATAAAAGATACAATAAATATAAAAAATCTGAGATTGTAAAAACGATTTGCGATTTGTAAACAAAAGATCTGATATTGTAAAAAAAAAGATCGAAGATTGTAAAAAATGATAATAGATTGCAAAAACTGATTTCGGGCTCCTTTGCCCGCATTTCTCCTCCACTTGCACCCTCCTCTGCCATTCTCCTCCATGATGTATCTCCTCCACCTGCACCATCCTCTGCCAACACCACTCCACCTACACCCTTCTCCTCCATCTACACTCTCCGTCAACCTTCTCCTTCATGATCCACCTCCTCCACACACAGAAACAACCTCCACACAACGTCACCTCCATCGCGTGCAAGAAAATAACATTGGAGAAACCATCTTTCTTCTCCATATACGAAGGACAAAGTAATATCATACCATTGCGAGAAGCAACAATCAAGAGTAGAATGTCATCACCGACCACCGTAGAGAAGCACGTCGTATCCACCACCCAATGTTCTCCCTCCACCGTTGTTGCACGCCATCACCGACGTGCAACAACCTCCACCTCGCATGTCGCCATATATATATATATATATATATATATATATATATATATAGAGAGAGAGAGAGAGAGAGAGAGAGAGAGAAAGAGACGAGGGGAGAGAAGAGAGATTATTGGGGAGATATTTGTTGCATTCTGAATATTAAATATGTCAAAGTGACCATAATGGGTTTTTCAACATTTAAAAAAATACAGATAACGAGCCATTAATAATAGCCATAGGATGATTACAAATGGATAATCTGATGGTTGGCTTTCCACGCATCCTGGAAAGGATCATGTTATCTGAAGTTTTCCATAAATATATATATATATATATATATATATATATATATATAGGGGGAAATGTGTATGCCCCCTAGGGGGAGCTAACTTCAAAAAAATCAAAATTAATAAGAGAAATGGTCGGGTGTAACTAGTTGGTTGCACCCTCCCCCCCCCCAGTGTAGCTTCCCTTGCACACACACACACACACACAAACACGCACACAAAATACACACGCACATACACACACATGAGGTGGGGTCCCGCCATAAATATGGTGATCCACCATCAATTTAAGTATCTTTTTAATGTATTTTACAAATTTTTATTTCATAGATTTAATAATATATATTAACAAAACATGCATAGTGAAATGAGATTACAAAAATATTATTATATTAGATGAAAAATATTAATTTAAATTTGGATGATATATTTTAAAATTAATTTTTTACAATGTGCACTTTACACTTTTACAAAATTGTTACGAATTTTTACTAAATTGACAGTGGTCTTTACAATCTTAGAAAAAATCCACCTCATTTAAAAGGTCTCGTATATATATATATGTATATATATATACACACACACATATGTATGTATGTATATATGGATCACTTGAATTGAGGTGGTACCTTTCCTTGATTATGGAAAGCCATCTTAGGTCGTTGGATGATGGGTATATGAATGAGATTGAAACCACCAGATGGTTTTCGTACCAACTAACAATCCTAATATGGTGGTTGATTACATTACTGCTAATTTGATAAATTACACGCCATTGATCATTCTATATTTATGTATATGTCCAGTGATGTACAAAATTTTTCAAAAATATTCGATGCAATAAATACTCACGTTTTGAAATAATCGTTGACAATTTACAAACAATTAAGATATTTTACAATTCTGTGTTATAAATTACAAATGAGTAATCACTGATACTCGCAAAAAAGCACAAATCCGATGAAATTTGTATTTTTTGTAGACGTATATTACAAATAGGTAACCACTGATATTCACAAGAAATAACTTATTTTACAAAATCGTATTACATTTTACAAAAAAAAAGTGCATGAATTGATAAGTTGAAGGTGTTAACTAATGACTTCTATTATGTGTAATTCTTTGCTATTTTATACAATAATAACATATTTTACATTTCTTTAGGATAAATTATATTTCTATTGAGATTGTTGATGTATCAATACAAAAGAAGAAGATATATCTAATTAGAGATACTAAAAATTCTTGATTTAAAATTCATGATTTTGAATCTTCATGTGTAATTGTGATATAGTTTTCCCGTACATAAACAAAGGAAATGACTTGTGAGCATTGTCAACAGAATCATATTCAATTGTGCGATGATATTAAGTTTAACATACAAACTGGAAATCAAAAACTGAAATTGCTCAAGACATAAGAGTTACGAAAATAATAGAAATGGTATTCATCGAGAAGTTTGAATTGATTCGGAGAAGTTTTTAGATGACTATAAAAATAACATAATGATAACCTATTATCAAATGAATATATTATGAAAAGTATGAAGAAATAACACAATCTTGAAACATGTGAAGATGTATCTATTGCTTCCATAAAGTCATTGACACGTGAAAAGACTGGGGTACGGTTGTTGACCACTCAAAGTCATTTACCAGCTTTATTCAAACATCTCCCACTTGACCGAAGTGGTCAGAACATATATGCTTCCACTATTCATGTAATATATACATGGAGAATTATTATGCGATGATCATTATCTATGAAATCTCGTCCATGACTCATTCATTCATGAGTCCCATAAACCTACACATTTAATATATGTTGTTGCTGTTATTCCCTTAGTTAGGGAATCAACCAACATGTCGCTGTTAGGTATGTAGGTTACCGTGAATTCTTGATTCCTCACTATATCTTGTATACGGTGATATTAGATCTCAATGTATTTTTCTTTAGAATTATTAGCCCCACTATTAATCAAGCTTATCGCAGCTTGATTATCACAATACATTTCAATTGGTCCTTTGACCAATTCGAGGCTTAGATTCTTTAGAAAACACCCGATCCACACAACATGAGTGGTGGTCGTACTACATGCAATGTAGTCAGCCTCCTGTGTATGTCGAGATACACATCCTTGTTTCTTACTTCCCCAAGAGAACGACTGCACTACCAAAGATGAACACGTAATCTGATGTGGATTTTCTATCATCCACATCCTCTCCGAAATTGACATCAAAGTATCATACCACTTCAAGCGATTCTGCTTGATACACAAGTTTCATATATACTGTCTCTTTCAGATATCGAAGAATTGTCTTTACAGCTTCCCAATGTGCTGGACCTGGATTAGTTTGATATCTACTGACTAAGCTTACTGGATAGGTTAGATCAGGTCGAGTACGCATCATTGCATACATTATACTTCCCATCGCTTATGCATATTGTACATTTAAAGGTTACTGCCCCTTTCCGAGACACTGACTCTTGCTGAGTCTCTTTCCCATCACAAGCGTGTTGGAGCTTGAGTGTTATTCTACATTCCAAATATCCTTATATAGTATGCAAATATCTTTCCTGACTAAGGATCAATATCCTTGAGTCCCTGTCTCTTGTTATTTGAATTTCAAAAACATAGGATGCTTCGTACATGTCCTTCATCTCAAATTCATTGCTCAATTTCTGTTTGATTTCATTAAGCATTTGTATGTCATTACCTGCAACATAATGTCATCCACATACAATGATATGATTGCAAACCTTCTCCCACTCTTCATGACATATACACTGTTATCCAATTTATTTGCAACAAATCCAAATTGGATAACTTTTCTTATGAAATTTGAGATACCGGTGTCGTGACTTTCTTAACTTGTAAACCTTTTTCTCCTGACCTTCAACCTGAGCGTCATCAGGTTATCGCATATAAATCTCCTCCCTTAATTCTTCATTAAGGAAGGTCGTCTTCACATTAATTTAGAACAATTCCAAATCCATATATGTGACTATGGCTAATATCATCCGAATAGATGCAAACTTAGCCACCGGAGAGTAGGTTTCCTGGAAATCAATTCCAACTTGCGGAGTATAATCCTTGGCAACCAATCTTGCTTTGTATTTATCAACATCACCATCAACTCGGTACTTTTTCTTGGATACCCACTTACAGTTTATGGATTGCCTACCTTCTGGCAAATCACATAATTCCCATACACCGTTTCACTCGATTGAGTTCAACTCATCCCTTAGACGTTCGTCCATGATTCTGATTCAGACGAACCATAGCTTCGTCAAAGGATATGGGATCTGTACAATATGTGACATCCTCGTCCACGGTGTAACACGATGCCTCGCATCCATAGAAATTATAATCTTCCATCCATGCGGGCCCTGTTCTGGGTTTCTTGTTGCCGATTATACTCATGGGTTATGTGGGTCCACCTACTTCCTATAAAGGATCATCATGTTCTATAGGTTCATTCTCTATATTTAGATGGTTGATATCATTCCCAAGTTCTTGTCTAACGCTCAAGTCATCTTCATTGTCCTGTAGGACAACCAGAGGATCTGATTTCTCCACTTCATGCTCTTTTTCTTGATGATTTTCAAGAAAAATTGCATCACGACTTTCAATCAGACCTATAGATTCGTGGAAGAACCTATATCCTTTAGAATTCTCACTATATCCAATAAACTTGCACTTTAATGTCATGAAGTCTAGCTTGTTCCTAAGCTGACTCAGTACCAGTACATGTGCAACACATCACCATTTCCAGAGATGGTCTAACTCGAGCTTTCTGTCATTCCATATTTCATATGGCGTTGATCTTATGGACTTGGCAGGAATCATGTTCTGTATATAGTTTGCAATCAACACTACCTCTCTCCATAATTTTTTAAAGAGTCCTGAGTGTGAAAGCATAGACCTTACTACATTCATTAATGTTCGATTCTTTCTTTCCTCTACACCATTTTGTTGTGGTGTATAGGGCATTGTAGTCTACCTATGAATGCCTGCTTGAATGCAGTAATCCTCAAATTCCTTTGATATATATTCCCCACCTCTATTTGTCCTAAGATTCTTGATTGGTTTTCTCGATTTTGTCTCCACTTCTATCTTATATCTCTTAAATGTTTCAAGTGCTTCTGACTTTCTTCCTAAGAGATAGACATAGGAGAACTTTGAATAATCATCAATGAATGTTATAAAGTATTCCTTATTTCTATGTGCGTTGACGCTCAATGGTACACATATGTCCGAATAGATCAAACCTACTAACTATGTTGACCGAATTCCGATTGAGACCGAATTCCGATTGAGAAGGTTTTCTCATCATTTTACCGATTAGACAGTGTTCGCAGGGCAATGTCCTTGCACCAGTGATCTTAGGCAACGGATTTGCCTTCATCATATGATCCATCTTAGAATTTCCTGGATGACCCAGTCTCATGTGCCACAAGTGATAATCAGACAAACAACACAAGGAATACTCAGAAGAGACATTCACTGATTCACTAGAGTTTATTATAAGAAGGCAAAACATGTCATGCTCAGGACACACTTTCCCATCGCATAAACCTTCTTATTCTTTCCTATTATACACTTATTATAAAACGAACTTCAAAATCCTTCTTGAGCATCATTGGGGCAGAGATTAGGTTCTGACGCATCCCTAGGACATATAGTACATCATTCAGTATCATAACAATATCCCCTAGGTCAAGTCTGTATGCCCAACACCTTCCACGTCTAGGTAGGTGGGTTCCCTATAAGATTCTATGTTCTCCTTTATTCAGCTCCTTAAAATCCACCATGCCCTCCTTCATCTTTGCGATGTGTCTGGTTGCTCTAGGTTCAATCCACCATCTATCACTGTCCTTGATGACAGAGTTGCATTCCACGACAACCGCAAATTCCATCTACTTTTTGCCTTATTTTCAGACATTTTAGAATTTCCTGACTTCTTCTTGTTGGGGCAATTGACCTTGAAATGACCATATTCGACGTAACCGTAGCAAGAGTCACATGGGTATTTCTCACTCTTTCCCTTGAAATTCGCCTTGGAGGGACCCAACATTTTCTTCATGTGCATAACATTGATTCTTCTTCTTCTTCTTCCTCGACCTCAAAGATCTCAGTCTTTGATCTTTGTTTTGAGAGGTCCTGCTCAATTGCTAGCTGTGCAGGTAGGTCCGTCACAGACTTAATGTTGCCACTCATCCGCTGAGATGTTGCAACCATGTCGAATGATGGTGGGAGACTTCCCAGTATGGCTGCGATCTGCATCCTTTTCGGAATTGCGTAATTAGAAATCGCAAGATCGTTGATCATCTTGTTCACGTGCTTGATGATGCTTTCAGATTCCTTCATTCTACACGAGTTTTACTTGTGTAGAAGAAGCTAGACACTCACTTTCGACTTGGAGTGATATTTCTCTTTAACCGCAGTCCAGAGCTTGTAAGTTGATTCATAGGTCTCAAAGACCTGAATCAGGTTTAAATCCATGTAGGTCAGCATGAAGCTCCTAACCCTATTATCTATTTTCTCCCACTGTTCGCAGGATCTATTTTCCTCCATAGTTAGATTTTCAGATAAGTTTGGATTGGATTTGTCTATGATGGAGTGTATGTTATCGTGCAACATGCCATAGTAGATCTTTCTACTCCACAACTCATAATTAGTACCTACTCTATTTTACCACCTCAGTGGCAATTGTCTTTCTTGTCATTTCTGGATCAAATTTAGCTTTAGGGTTTTTATCCTAAGAGATGGTGGCGACAGAAGAGCCTCAACAGCAACAGATTTCGGACGCTTGGTCGGTGGCGATGAGGCTGATCCATTCGTGCTTGTTGCTTTGGTTCTGGAGAAAAAGCGAGCTACGCTTGCTGCTTTGATACTAGTATTGAATGTCGAGGATGCGTCGAGGTACGGTGCCTTTTCTATCTCTAGAGAGAACAAGAGATAACGAGAGAAGGATGGGAATGGGATGGAATGGGGCTCCCGCACTTGAGGTGTTTCTTCATTGCTTCTCCTCACGTCGAGAGGTCTATTTATAAGCACGAGCCCCTCGAGTTGTCTGCCCCCATTTCCCCGCACCTGCATGATGGGACACCGTCGGATACGGTCATCCCCCAATCACCGACCACGAAACGGCTGGGGTACGGTTATTGACCACTCAAGGTCATTTACCAGCTTTATTCAAATATTATAGAGGATGAGCAACAAAACCTTACACTGAGGTTTGGGTTGCAGGATGTCCAAAGTCGGTAAACTTGGCCAATAAAGGTACAATAATAGAAGAAAATGGATCTCGATGAAATGATAAATACGAAAGGTACAATGGATAGGTTGATGAAAAGGTTGAGGGAACATGTAGAACACACGATATACTAAACAAATTCAAGAGAAATATGAGTGAAAAGACTCGAAGATAATGAGTATTAATCCTTCTGTCGAATGAAGGGAAGCTAGACCAAAATGAGGATTGGGTTGCTGGGTAAATTGGAGTGCTCGGGACACTGCTTGCTCTCCAAGACCTTCTGGTGCCTCCAAGTCAACACCCCAATGTTCGTCACTCAAAGGATGCTCGTTGATGGTTGTTAGAGTTTAGGTAGCAAAAGAGAATATGATGGTTTTGGACGATTTACATGAGCTTTTAAGGTGGTTAAACATCAGTGTTAGGTGGTGTTCAACCTATGGATCGAGAGATGGATGCGGTTTTATCGACCGCATATTGGAGGGATGATTGAGGTGCAACACAGAGGAAGAAATCCAAGGTCGAATATTTCTTCTCGACCTCGTATAGAGGTCTTGATACATAACCCAAGAAGAAGATGAATATCTCATGGGTGGAAACATGGTAGCCCTTAGAAATTTAAAAATTCAAAATCTTTTGTAAAATACCAAATAAATAGTAAACTATATCAAATAAAAAAGTCGAAATGTAAGTTGAAGAATAAGGTTTAGACCTTAGCGCATCACGGAAGTGTGTAGATTGCATCAAATACGATCTAGTGCAACTAGTCATACTAGTTGCGAGGAGTAGAGGAATTTAAAAATTTTTAACGGATGAAACTACATGATTCAAGAATATTTCTGAAATCATTTCATCAAGATCAAAAACGTGTTCAAAGGAATATCTCTTTAAGCGTGGTTGCAATCATTAATCTCTAAAGCAAGAGATTCTCATGTCTCAAGTTCAATTTGACGAAGATCGCACTTGCGGGCATGTTGATGGGACACATGCTTCCTGCAATCTATGTTGATGATCCAGGCTTGGAGTCTCCTGATTGTATCTCATGAAATTTGACGTCTTCTTCACGAGCGAGGTATAATGAAGAAAACGAAGATCCATGAGTAGATGATCCGACAACACAACTGTGACGTGGAAACTATGAGATTCTCTAGGTCAACACGTGGACGACCACAAGTTGAGAGAGAGAGAGAGAGAGTGTGGACGACTATGAGAATTAGGGAGAGTTGTTCCTTTTAATTATGTTGTAGAATAAAAGGCTAAGGCTACCCTCCCTTTTATATTATATTGAATGTCCATGGATCACAATCCATGTGCACACAAATATAATGATTTAGGTTGATTTGTGTTTTCAATCAATGGCCATTTTGTTGCATAAATTTGCAACAATAAATAATCAATTTTAAATATATTAAATATATTGCAATCTATATTTACAATACATTTAATTTCTATTCAAATCAATCTCATGTGGGAATAAAGGAAAGAGAGAAGCCTCCTTTCCTTTTTAGAGTGGATGGTCATATATGGAGAAGAACTAGATGGTTGTCCACCTTCTTAATGAGGAAGGGGGCACTCCTTTTCCTATTTGGTGAGATCTCAATCTCTCCATAATTTCAATATGTGCAACATTTGTTGCATAATTATTCAACAAAATAATTCCAAACTATTCTACGAAAAATCTAATCATGCCATTATAAATTATGAATCGTATTCACACATCTAAAATAAAATGTAAATTGCATTTACAATCAATTATCCAATGTGAATCAATTCACATAAACATTTAATTTGTAAATACCAATTACAATTAGCTCTCTCTAATATATTATAAATCACATTTATAATATTTATGATTAATAGGATAGTGATATCCACATTATTCATATCCTTGATAATTAAATAATTTTTATTTATCTTGGATGTCCATTCTCATATGTCCAAATAATATGAATCACATTCATATTATTCATAATAATTAAATTACATTTAATTATCAATTTTCCTCAATGCTCAAATAATTATCAAGATTAAAATTATGCTTCAACTCTTTCAATAATAATAATGTGCTTTCTCCGCAGATACTTGGACATAAGGATATAACGATTGTACGTTCCATGTATAGTGACTTGGATATTGAGATCATCTCTCAAATCCAGATCAAGGGGACCTCTCGAAGATGTTTGATTAAATCAAAGCCGTAAATTTAATCTTCTCATTGCATCTGAATCGTATTCAGATCAATGTCCAATATTTGAACTAAGATCATATTACTTCTCTATTGAGAGGAGTCAATAAAATCCAAAAATATTTCATCCATCATTCAGAATGTTAGTGTGGTTATATAATCGTTTATGATCACATCACATTTGAGTATTCCTAATACCCGTACATTTTGCATACTTGAAGACTTAGAATAAACCTGAAGTTTTAGATCACTTTTAGACTATCTTCTTCAGGATTTTATCTTTAAGATTCTCATTTGGTCATTGGAAGTTTGTATCGATCATATATTTTCTAAAGACATATATCATACCTGGGTATTGATCATATACTTTCCAAAATCATATATCAAATCTACGGATTCAGTCAAGCTTCCAAAGCGAGATGACCATGCATGGAATTTGATCCCAATATCACATGAGTGACCTCATGTCTTCTCGTTCAGTAATAAACATGTATGATCCCCTTGATAGATCTTATTACTTATTTACCCTTGCACACCGGCTTGACGATATATTGACCTTGAATAGATCATCAACCTATCAGTCTGCCAAATGTACATACTCAAATATATAATAACACATGTCTCCGGTCAGAGGATGTGTGCCTATCATGATAGTATACGACATAGGTCTTGGTTATCTCGATCTCATTATGTTAGCTCTTTGACCTAACTTATCTAACACCTCTGAATTTCTATTCCTATGTAGAGGACTTGCATTAAGAGATCGGTTAGATAATTAGCCTTTAGAGAAGAATTACCATCTTCTTTTTAGGATAGAGATCCTCTCTTAACAATCACTTTATAGTGATTGATGTGTCCTCAATCTAACTCTTTAGATACCATCCAAGCACTATCCTCTATGATTCATCATTTGAATCAACAACTGCATGATCATTAAGATGGTCTTGATACATAACCCTAATTGTACTAAGGGACCTATAATGCAAATTAATTCTTTATTTCAGATCAGGGAATGATTTTCAATAATATCTTACCATGGGCTTACATGTACAACAATCTCCCACTAACCTAAAGAGCCATTAATGGTTTGATCTTTAAATCCACTCTCATGTGTTAATTATAAGCTATTAGAAATGTAGCTTGGTAAGCTAACCGATCAACTCTATTCTCAAGAGATTGTGTCAAGTCCTTTTACGGTACTTGCATATCTCCTAGTGACAGTGATCACATCCAATGCGAATATTGCATATTATGCAACCAATACTCAATCGTGTTAAAGCAGTTATAATGTATTTGATGCTACAACTTAATAATCATTATAACAAGTATGTAATTTCTATTATCTTTATCAAAATACCCTTATTCTTGGAAATCTCTTTCTCCTAAGTCTAAGACCCGATCTTAAGTCTTATAAGGCATATGTAGTTAAGACCTTTTAGATCATTATCTATAAAGTATTAAGTTCTTGAAGATAAGAATTTGAGATCACTATCTAAAAAAGTCTTGTCATCTTTGAAGGTGTTTTTATTATTTTAAATAAGTGTTTTTATCTCCATGTAGGATTAGTAATAGTTTGCTACTCCTACTGCATGGCAGACATCTGGCTTTTGTACATATCTAGCATACATCAGGTTTCTAGTAACCGATGCACAAGGGAAAGCATCTTTAGCATTCACTTCCTCAACTCTTTGAGGTGTGATCCCTTTAGATAGGTTAGTACCATATCTTAATGGAAAGAAGCCTTCTTTGGAGTCTTCCCAAAATGGAACATGTTCAAGGTGTACCACTAATGTGACAGTCTCAATACCCTCTTCTCTTTGCTTTTAAACATCTTCAGAATTAAAATCTAAGAGGTATCCTTGAGATTTTCATCTCAAGATATGGAACAACCAAATTATAAAATACATATTATCATCCTTATATCATTCCAAATGATTAGGATTTTATCTACATTTAGCGTGATGAACACAATGACATTCCCACTAAGCTTCATATGGTTCATCAAGATTTTGTATGACCTTTATAATTTCATTAAATAATATGTTTTGATTAGTAGAATCTTATTTGAGTCCATCGATGGAGTTCTCTTACACACTTTGCCTTCCTCAATAATAAAGCTTTGGGGCTACTTCATATGAATATCCTCTGTGAGGAATTCATAGAGGAATGCAATCTTGATTTTCATCTTGTAAATGTCATAGTCAAATTGTGTGGCTATAGGTAGCAATATCCGGCCGGTAGCTTCTTCATTGGACCTGTTCATTCGATGCAGGTGCCTTCCATGACCTTGTCGGGCCCTTTCGATCGATCATCAGGGCTGAGGATACCATCTTAGGCTCTGGTGAAAGTCACCGGGGCCTTGTTCTTCCTGGCCCCTTCTCCACAGTTGGATTGGTCGACCTCTGCCAGATCTGATCCTAGCCGCCAACTGGAGCAGCCTTTGGACCGTTGGATCTGACGCCCTGACGCATCTGCGCCCCTACGTCCCCAACATTCTCTGGGGCATCAGATCTGACACAACAGGAGATCTGCACCATACGTTCCACCGTTCACTAGAGGACACCACGTGTTCCCCACACGCTTCGCATGTGCCCTGCGAGGGTATCTTACACTTGCTTCCCTGCAGTTTTTATGCATTACTATTTAGACTGTTAAATAATGTTGTAGTTCAAACTTTTTTCATATTAGTGTTTAGATTTCCAGTATTTGCACTTTAGTCCTTCGAGTCTGGATACACGTGCACGCTCACGTGATTTTGTGGTGTTTTTGCAAGAGTTGTCCTGCGTTTTCTAACTGTTATATTTTGAATGAAAGGTTTACACTAATTACAAAAATACCCCTATATGTGATTTAATTGGCATGTGCGTGTATTATGTGGACTTTTTACATGAATATCCCTGGACTTTTTGTATGTGTTAATGTTCAGTATGGAAGCTTTAGGATAATTGCAACTAGGTCCTACAACCTGTGTCCCTTGTTTTTAATCAAATAATTATTAAACCAACTCCGAAAATTCCATAAAAAATACCATTAGCTCTTGCTAATGTGTAATATTTATGGTAATTTTTATGACTTGATTTAATTTTATTTGATATTTCTAAAAATAAAAAACCCCTAAAAACGTGTCTATCTATTTTATAAAATACCAAAAAAATATAAAAATGGTCTCAAAAATTCTTGTGTGCTTGTTTTAGCTTGTTTTCACTCCAGTACTATTTTGTGCCATTATCTTTTATAAAATCCTAAAAATCACAAAAGGCTAAAAATCTTATAAAAATCATTAAAAATTCTACAAAAATAAAAAAAGGGATTTTAGTTGCTGTAATTACGTATTTTATCTATTTTATCATAAAAATTACGACGAGGACATTTGGGCATATCTGATATTTTAAATTTGCTCTACAATCCAGGCTATACATTGCCTTATTGTTTTAGGTTTATTTCATTTTTGTAAAATTGTATAAAAATCACAAAAATGCCATAAACTCACAGAAACATCTGCATATTTGAAAAACATAAAAATATTTTTATTTTCGATATCTGTATATTTTTAGACTAAATAAAAATTGTGAAGGCTACATTGTGCCTTAGCTTTTGTGTTTGTTTTCTATTTTAAAAAATACAAAAAATTGCAAAAATCAAAATTAAATAAAAATTGTGTTTATTTTGCTGATCTTGACTACTTCGAACATTTGTGCTCCTTGTGTTCGACCTTGGTCGCTATACCAGGCTAAGTAAATAGTGGAGACCGCTTACATTTGATTTTGTGCTTGTGATTGTCTTAATTGTGGTCTTTGACTTTCTTGTTGAGTCTGATTGAGTGATTGAGGTCGCAATGAACTTTGATATCACTTAACCTCGATCCTCAGCCAGCTCATTACATGGTCATCACTCATGTTGTGTGGATCAGGAATTTTCTAGAGAATCTAAGCCTCGAATTTGTCAAAAGATCAATTGAAATGTATTGTGACAATCAAGTCGCGATAAACTTGATAAATAATGGGGTTAATAATTATAAAGGAAAAAATATTGAGATCCAATATCACTATATACAAGATAGTGGGGAAGAAAGAAATCATGGTAGCCTATATACCTACTAGTGACATGTTGGTTGATTCCTTATCCAAGGGAATAACATTAGGAACATATATTAAACATATTGGTTTAATGAGAATCTGGAATGTATGAGTCAAGGAAGATGTTTCATATATAATGATCCTCATATGATAAATCTCCATGTATATACTACACAAATAATCAGAGCATATATGTTTTGACCCCTTCGGTTAAGTGGAGATGTGGAACAACCTCTGACCTAGTGGTCAAAGCAAAAAAACATCGCCGGTCATTTCAGAGGTCGGTAGTTGCGACAAGGTCGGGTCTTGGGGAAGACCATAACTGTCGGACGCGGGGGGACGGGGCAGATGATGCGAACACGTTCATACCCTATAAATACCTCCTTCTTGAGGGGAATGGATCGCTAACCGAGAACCCCTTCCCTCTTCCACCCATAAACTCATCTTCATCTCTCTCGCTCTCAAACCTTAGTTTAAGGAAACAAGATCAACGTCGATGTACCTCCATCTAAGAATATTAACTTGCAACCTTTTGGTTGATGACCATAAGGTACTTTGGTAGTCCTATGTTCAAATACATGATATAATACGAAGCATATATTTCGAATTCATACAACTTTGTTGTGGATGATAAATGATATTCCTACACATGGTATCTCGTCAAAGTTGAGTAGAAAGGGGAAATTAGTATGTCCAATTTATATGGATGAAACACATAATTTATGTCTAGTTGAAAGTAAGAAATCATGTTATCTTAGTCATATGAGATTTTCTCTTATATACATATATAGAGGCTGTAAATTGAGAACCAATTTTGATGGTAAAATATGTCATTTTTGGGATATATTAAATCAAAATAATATTCTTTCCACAAAGATAATTTGACAGTCGGGCATGAATATAAAGTAGAAGTTGCTAAAGCTAATGGATATTGGATTAGGCTGAGTGTTAAATGATAATTTGAAGTACCTCATTGGTTTTGGACATAAGAAAACAATATTTTTTTTATCGAATTTCCTTTACTAGAAGACATTGAAATTAGTTTTCATGCACATTGAAAAGAATGCCATGTATAGTAGTTTTGATATAATCAAAACAGTTTCTCCAAAATATGTATTTAAAAAAAGAAATTATTTAAAGTAGTTATGTATTTGTGATCACTTATGCCCAATACCAATAAAAAATAGGGTTTTACCTCCCCAGAAGCATCAATTTTTTTTAAAAAAAAATGAACAACATAAATAGCTAGTATCATATTTATGGAATATGAATTTTCTTCAAATGCTAAGAGATGTGTCAATGAGCTACTATCCAGAATTTCCGTCTGTTTGTGGTACATAAAAAAAGGATAACATCAAATGATTGGAAAGAAATATCGTCAGTTTTAACGAATAAATGATTTATATTTATCGATATTCAAGATACAAGGCAAACCAATTATGAAGACGACTTTGGAGCGCATGAATGTACTTGGTCGTGAACATGCGCAATTAAGATATTTAAGAAATCAAATTTAATTTTGATCTTTTTTTCCAATTAAATAGATTTTCGATACATATTCATTTCTCAGGTATTTTAGGTAATCTCGATACAATTAAATAACTACTGGGTTAATCAGGTATTTTAGGTAATATTGTTTATATTAAATTAAGTTGTCGCTAATAGAAAGAAAGCACCTAATCCCACACATGGGCAAAAAAGGAGTACCGATCATATAAAACTCAATTAGGTAATTTAACGTATATAATGATAATTATCCAAATTTGATGTATTTGTATTTTTATTTAGAGTCCAAGCAAAGAGGGAGTTCATGACCGAATGCAGATATTAAACTCTTAGGACATGTTCGTTTGGAGAATAATAAGTAGAATAAGGGGTCGATTCTGTAACGTTTTAGGCTTAGGTCTCCGGTCTGTTATAAGGGAACTTGTCGTGGCAACTTGTTGAATTCGAGCCTAAATGGATCCCTTGACAACCAAAATATTTAAGCTTAAGTTGTCAAGTAGTAATCCCCACCACTTATAAACCACACCCACACTTCGCGAGTTTTAGATGTGACACTTTGTTTTGGAGGTATGCGTGTTACAATCCCCCTCACTTATTTTCGCAATGTCCTCATTGCGACATGACCCATCGCTTATTCCTATTGATAATGACGACTGCATGCTCCCAGCATAGGTCCCTTCGGGTAGCCCTTTCCACTATTAGAGGGAACCCGCTCTGATACCATTTGTAACGTCTCGAGCTTAGGTCCACAGTCCGTTATCGAGGAAACTGGCCCTAACAACTTGGGTTCGACCCCCAAATAGATCCCTTGACAACCACCCAAAATGTTTAAGCCAAAGTTGTCAAGTAGTAATCCCCACCACTTATAAACCACACCACACTTCGTGAGTTTTAAATGTGGCACTATATTTTGGCGGTATGGGTGTTACAACCTCCCTCACTTATATTCTCAACGTCCTCATTGCGACATGGCCCATCACTTGTTTCCAGGGATAATGGTAACTGCACACTCCTGGCTTAGATTCCTTCAGGTACCCTTTTTCACTATCAGAGGGAATCCGTTTTAATACCATTTTGTAATGTCCCGGGCTTAGGTCTTCGGTCCGTTATCGAGGAAAACTGGTCGTGACAATTTGTTGGGTTCGATCTTCAAATGGATCCATTGACAACCACTCAAAATGTTTAAGTCCAAGTTGTCAAGTAGTAATCCCCACCACTTATAAACCACAGTTACACATCTTGAGTTTTAGATGTGACACAATGTTTTAGGGGTATAGGTGTTACAACCTCCCTCACTTATATTCGCAACATCTTCATTGCGACATGACCCATCACCTGTTCTCAGGGATAATGGCAACTGCACACTCCCGGCTTAGGTCCCTTCGGGTAGCCCTTTCCACTATCAGAGGGAACCCGCTCTGATATCATTTTGTAATGTCTCGAGCTTAGGTCCCCAGTCCATTATCGAGAAAAACTGGTCATGACAACTTGTTGGGTTCGACGTCCAAATGGATCCGTTGACACCCATCCAAAATGTTTAAGCCTAAGTTGTGAAGTAGTAATCCCTACCACTTATAAATAACAACCACATTTCGTGAGTTTTAGATGTGGCACTATGTTTTGGGGGTATGGGTGTTACAATTTCCCCCACTAATATTCGCAACGTCCTCATTGCGACATGACCCTCACTTATTCTCAGTGATAATGGCGGCTACACACTCCCGGCTTAGGTCCCTTCGGATAGCCCTTTTTACTATTAGAAGGAACCCGCTCCAATACCATTTTGTAATGTCGTGGGCTTAAGTCCTCAGTCCGTTATTGAGGAAAATTGACCATGACAACTTGTTGAGTTCTGGCCCGAACGGATCCACTAACAATCACCCAAAATGCTTAAGCATAAATTGTCAAGTAGTAATCCCACCACTTATACCATAATCTCATACTTTGTGAGTTTTTGATGTGGGGCTATCTTTGGGGGTATGAGTGCTACATATTCCCCACTCGGTGCGGTTGCAAGGAGTACGGCTATTTCTATCCACATCCAATTATTTAACCTTATTACACCATTATTCCTATCTTTATTCCATCTTATCTACCTTTATTCTACTTTATTCCTTATTTTTATCTTTCCAACCGAACATAAAATAAATTATTATTCTCCTTATTCTCCATCCTCTAATTATTCCCGAGCCGAACGCCCCCTTAAAAAAATTAAAGAGTGAGGTTCGCGAATGTAAAAAATGGTGTAATGGGAGTCACCAAAAAGCTCGTGTAAGGTTTTTTACAATGTCATCAAACCTCATTGGTTAGCTTTATTGCTTTACTTTTTTACTTTCTTAGGAGGAGATAAATCAATGATCGCATACCAAACAGTTGTTTGATGATAACGTGTCTTTTCATAAGATCATCATGAAAAGCATCTGATCATGTTTGTTGTGTTGACATTGCTGCTAACATCGTTGCTAATTTAAAAATAATCTTCGTTGTTATATATTTAACTACGAAAGATATAACTACAAATGTTAAATTATTTGTTGATTTAAGTCAATTTTGTTGTGGTAGATCTCATATGTCAAAATTTAGTAATCTCAAAGATGCTGAAATTGGCCTTTTAACTGATAAACATAATAAGATTGTCTCTTTTTTTTACAAAATTTGAATGGAAATATATTATAATTGACAGATTAAAACCTTCATGAGTTATTAGAAAATACCATGATAAATAAAACAAAGGATGAAAGGAGCTAAGCAGACTCATGTTAGGAAGTGCATACATTTTATCCTACATACACGTGTGCACGCGCACACATGCACAAATAACTGCCCCTTCTAAAATTTACAATTGTAAGTTCACTTTAGATTTTGCATATTGCCATTTATTAACACAAAAATTAAATTTATCAGCTTTTAACCAAATCAAACTTCCTTTTAACTTAGTTCATCAAGACAAAGTAATCTGCAATAATTAGACGTTGAAAAGTCGCAGTCTTGATGGAGGAGAGGGAAGTCTCCAATTAAGTTAAAAATTGAATAACTAGATGCTTATATTTGATCATCTCAAATCCCAAAGTTTGTTTTTAAAATAATCTTGTTTAGAATAAACAAAAATAAATGAGGATGGCTGTTTGGATCTCATTAGAGATAAAATATCCCTAAATTTGTTAATCGTATACTGTTTCATGATGTTCTTTACTATACTTTGAGCAATCTAGAGGGAGATAATCATAGGGATAGGAGAAAAAGATCTAGTGAGTATAAGATGTCCATATCCATAGTCTCTGTTCATGGATAATTCGCCGCCTTCCTCGAGCCTTTCACCAAACGTACATCTGATTAATATTTGAGCCTCTCTGATATTTCTCTTTAGCAAAGTTTGTGTTAAACATAAAAGTTAGCTTATATGAGTCCTTACATTTCTATGATATGGATTTCGATACTAAAACATTTGGCCAACTAACTACTATTTTTCGTTAAAATGATAAAATACATCTTACTGATGTATCTGGTTTTGATACTTGTGCTTGGCTACCTACACACCATTGTTATCTTTATTCTTATTGTCATCAAAACTTTGAAGGTATGCCATATTTGTAATTATAATGAAAATTGTAAACAAGTAATCAACCACTAGTTGTCAAATTATTAGGGCTCTTTTTTATCTATCACAAACTTCCAAGTTTTTTTAATGTAATTTACTAGCTTTTTAGTTAACCCTATAAATACAAATAAATGATGGGAATGGAACTAACAATCAATAAGAAAATACGCAAAATATAACACACACATATATAATGGTTCGATAATGTGCTTACTTTAACCGGTTTGTGCCGATTCGATTCAAATTTTTCAAAATTTAACGAACTCACCGGTTCAACCTATTATTTTTAACCCGATGTAACACGGTTTAATCAAAGTTGAACCGTATTTAATTTTTAAATTATTTAAAAATACTTTTAGTAGCAGGAGTTATACACATGACCTTTGGTTATTTAGTTTAAACTCTTAACCAACTACTGTAACACAACTTTTTGCATATAATATGTTTTAAATAAAAATTAAATTATTATTATGTTATATCTAATATATATTATATGACATTTGATGGTGCATATAAAAAAATATTTTATGTATGATGTGACATAAATACATTATCGTGGTAGCAAGCACTATACGATGAATCAGGTAGTCCAACTGAGATGAGGGAAGAGTATCTGCGAGGAGGTTCAGGCCCAGGCACTAAGCAAGCATCAACAGAACAAGAACTAGACAACTATCAGATAATCAGATGGTTTTATAGGAAGAGCAACCGGCTATTATGAGGTCTCAATCACCCTAATCGTCCACCATTGGATACCGGGGGAGGAGCTGCAGAGCGGATAATCAGTAGCAAGAGGTATGTATGTAGTCGCATATCAGAAGATGAAGAAGCAACTTAGCTACAAAGATGAACAAGAAGTGACGTGGTCAGTCTATCCACGACGACCTAGGGTCCGGTACCACTAGGTTTGCTGTACTCTCCCATTTCCATCTATATATGTTATTTCTATTTCAAGTATATTTAAATGTACATTTTATATACATTTTATTTCATTTTGGTTCAATTAGCCAGTTCAATCACTTTTTTCTCACGATCCGATTTAATCTAATTTTAAATAATGATGACATCATCATCCTGTTGAACCGATTTGATTCCATGGTTCAATCCGATCCAAACATTTCGACAAGATTTCTAGTTCGATATCCGGTTCGATTTGAAAAACATTGAGATGAATTCTTATTCTGCAACTCATATTGATATCTCTTTTACTTAAAGGCCAGTTTCAATATGGGATTAAAATAACATGGAATAAAGGATAAATGAGATTTATCTTTCAATTTTTATTTGATTGATTTTGAAGGATGAAGAAGGGAGAAACATTATTGTTGACAGAAACACACGGTGAACGATGTATTCATGATGTGACCACTATCTTCCTTTATTCATGGATAAATAAGCACCACTTCTGATGACATGTGACATACAAATCCTAGTATAGTATCAATACATAGAACTAGAATATTATACATGGTAAAGCCTCTTGGGGTCATAATAATATACAAAAGGAACAAAGTTCGATGCTATAAGTTCCATCACGCGCAGAAAGTGTTTGGGTTTTGGGGATGACAACATCTACTTGCATTTCTTTTTGTAGCTCCCAAAGGAGGTGATGTTGCTTAATTAGTTGGCAAATTTTTGGGAGTTTAGGGATCTATCCATTAATTGTCAATTTATACATAATAAGCCAATATCATATAAATGTCCTATATTTAGTATAATACGTGCATGTCCTTTTCCTTAATGCCAATGTTCGAGAGGTTCATGTGTTGATTTTGAATCTTCTTATATGTTTACACTTTTTTATTAAATACTTAAAAGCAAATTTTTTTGTCAAACTTGAACTTAAACATTTTATAGGTTGAGATGTTCGAATTTGATTGGTGCTTGAACTAACCTAAGATCTCGTGAATTGGGTAATGTGGCGTATTTCATAGAGCGATAGAAAGTAGATTTATTGTTCTTTATGTAATAGAAATTTCCAATAATAGTAATATTGACATTATAACAACAAATATTTTTGGGACCTCCTTGTAAATTACTCTATTATCTATTATAAAATTATATTTTAATTTTTAAATTCTCTAAAAAAGTAATATTCTTTGCTGCTATAATGTTACCAGATTTGAATAACAACGATTAGAAAAAAACATATTGAGAAATCAAATAATCATTGTTATACGACTCATTAGTTGCAATACAACAACTAGTATAATATTCATTTGAATTTAAAGAATATCGTATGCTTTTGCAACAAATATTATCAAATGAAAATGACAACGAGTTGAAGTTACGCATTTTGTTGTAGTGTTCATATGTGAATTGAACCACACAATCATCATCGAAGACTATAACTGCAATGTGTCATCCTCTCCAAGCCATCTCCTCCACTAATTACATGCTTAATAAAGAGTTGCTCCATTTTCCTAATGAACTTATCATGGACTCAAATTTTGCCAACTTTCTCAAAGTAACCCATCATAACAAAAACAACAAAAGTCATCAATGGACCACAAGATTGCACCTCAAGTTAAGTTAACAACTTGAGGAAATATTCATTCTTTTTCAAAGATAATTCCTTTTGCAACTTGAGATTGTGAGCAATTTGATGACAAACTAAGAGGAATTAGTTCCTAGAGATGATAAGACAACACGAAGCACTCATATCATATTCAACTTGGCATCTTCATTAGAACCAAGTGGGATGATCTACTAAATTATAATGCTTTACCCATGCAAAACCCTAGATTTGAAATCTATAGGACCCCAACTATATATACAAAGTTCACATTTAACTAGGCTTTGCCCTTGAGTTGTGATAAATTGTTCTTGGTATCATATACGACCCTCACTATAGAATTAATCTTTGGTTCAAGGAGTGTATATAGTTGCTCCGGTAATAAGGGATCCAAACACATACACTTCAAATAAACTTAACCTAAAGTGTCGACTAATAGACACGAAGCTGGCTTGTCTTCTATCTTATACTTCATTTGTCAAGGGCGGAGTTTGAGTTCTCTCATCTTTGATCTTAGAATACTCTTTTGGAAATAAAACACACGAGATTACAAAGTTCACATGTAACGAGGTTATGTCATTGATAGTATCACTAATCTTAGGTTAAGAAATTTATATAGTTGCTCCCATGTTAACACTTCCAAATAGGTAAATACACATAAACACAAAACTAACTTGGAAAAAGTTGGGGTTCATCGAGTAAAGATTGATTAGTGACATACACTCATCTAGCAACCTCCCGAGTCCAACTCTAGGTTAATTTATTTGGTGTGAATTTTTTATGTAATGGAGGTATATATTGGTAATTTGACATAGCCTTCCCTAGAACACTAACACTATAGTTATTGTATAAATAAGCCCTTCTGGCAGCCACATATTATATCAATAAAGCATATTCTCTAAAAATACAAAGAGAAATTTTGATGTAAGCAAGTGAAGTAGACACATTGTCCAACTGTTACAAGTTATAATGTCATGCATATTTATATATGATTGTTGTTCAACTTATGCATTGTTGTCTGGACCTGTTTCTAACAAAATAAATACATGAATATATAGACTACAATGATGCCTCTTGAATGAGGAACTTTACCCTCCATGAAAGGAGAAAATTATCAAAGTAATAGATGGGTTAGAATTCAAGGTATCTTAATACTTCACATTTTTATACCAATAACTAATTTACAAGTAGCTATACATATCAACTTTTCTTCTCCCAATTGCCAAAGGTCACAACTTGACCTTCCATCATGGATAGAAACTATACACATATGGGGGCCTCACCGAGATCCCAAGCCCTAGCTTTCCACATATCATATTCCTTGTATTAATCTAAGGAGCAATGAGAACATGTGAATGTCCACATCCTCTAGTCTCAATTAGGGCACTTCCCAACGGGAGAAAAAAGTGTTACATTGGTTGAATTCCCTATGTTGGTTGGGACATGAAACGTGGAGCATTCTTCTCCTTTCACTTGTCAACAAGCTAGGGTTTTTGTTGCACTTATTTAACATGACAAGATGAATGGATCTTTTTTCTCAAACTTTTTGGTTTTTTTCTTTACTTTGCTCTAACAAACTATGTGTGGAATATCTACATGAGATACTATTTTATTTTGTTCCTTGCATCATGCATATGGGTGCGGAACCTTTCCCAACTCTATTTCAGCAAATTACATAAAGGGTCCATAAAAATGGACTCCATATAAAATGACTTGACAAAAACAAACACAATTTTGGTACATCAAATTTGATGCTATGGAATATTATTGGGGCTTTTAACCCACAATGTCTAAATCTATATCTATCACTTTTCTTCCATGCCTCAACTTTATTTTGAAATTTTATGCTTGGGTTCTTCCGAGTTTTTCCAATAACACTTATTTCCCTATCTTTTGTACAATTGCACTAATGTTGCTATACATTCTCTCAAAATTCAAAGCAATGCTCTTATATTATTACACTTGCACTCCTATATTACAATAACGAAAAGAAATTACAATAACGAAAAGAAAATACAGTGAATTATGAAGAATATAGATATAAATGTGTAATTGCAAAAGGATAGAGGTATAAGGGTGTTGTCAAAAATTTTTGGAAAGGCACATGTGTAAAAATTCCTTATTATTGTTGTTGCACATGTAGGAAATGAGTATGGAAATTACTTCTAGCATGGTTAAAATTATTTACTTATATCTACACACCTTATTTCCAAAACGAATGAGGGTTTAAATGAGTGATAAACCTACACATTCTCTACAATTTCATAGTGTGATTTTTTTTGAAATAAAATAACCATCAATGTGATCTATTTTGAAGCATACTCTCTTCCCCTCAAACCCTACTTAGATAAATAAAATTCCAACAATAACACTTCTTCTAATTCTATGATTTTTTTCTATCAATTCAAATATGGAAACCACATGACCTTCATACTCACCACTATCAGCATCCATGCATACAATCATGGGCATTAATAAATCTAGTTGATTAGAATGCTCATTTTCAGTTTAATTGATAAAGCATGTAGTAGGGGTTGTGAATCTCAATGCATTGCTTGGTTAGACATCAAACAAGGAACCCTCCAATCTCCAATGTAACTTCACATGGTGTGACATAATTAATAAACTTGGTACAACAACAACAAGCACTAAAGATATGCATACACTCCAATGTGGGTTTTCTTCTATCTTTTTTAACCAATAAAAGGGAGAAAATAAACAATCTTGCCTTGTGGAACATCTCCCATCACACATAGTGCCATCTACCAACATTTTTTGTGTGATTTCTACATCACGACCCTTAAAACCTAGTTCTATTACACTACAACCTCTATGTATGTTACATCACTAACCCTATGGTCTTACTAACTCTTACATCACAATCCTTAGACGACGATGTAAGTGTTAGAAAGAGTAGGATCATATAAGTCGAGGTGTAATTACAAAGATGGTTGCGGTGGAAAAATCTTTCCATCAAGATCTTTATTGCCCTCTATCCTATGATGTGTTGTGGGTTTCAACAAGAACCCAAGGATTACTTTTTCTAAGATTTTTTAGGTCTTTGGATTTGGTTTCTTAGATTTTGAACCCATGGGATTTGCCTCAGATTTTGGACCCATTAAGTGAATGCACCATCCAATTCTCAAGAAAGATATTTGTGGGCATATGATTGTGCACTAAGTTGGGCCTCCTTATTGATGCTTAAACCCTAACTGCAATCTTAATCCCCTCTCTCATGATATTAATTGTCATTGGTTATCGGCAAAAAAATGCTCAAACAAGTTTCCCAAATCACTTAAAAACCATAGAAGGACATGCTACCATTCTGAACATATAGGGATTTTTACATAAGAGTTAGTAATATTACAAGGGTCCGATGTAGTTCACAAGAGATGTGTAGTTACAAAGATTATTGGATCATGATGTAAGTGAGTAGGGGGTCCTGATGCGAAAAACCCTGGTAGTCAAGATTCTAGGTAAAGCTTACGCATATACATCCATGATGCTCATAATTCACGAAAAGAGATGAAGGTGGTCGTTTGGATATTTTTATGCACTTGCAATTGCGCAATACAATGTTATACAAGTCTATAATATGATTTAACATAGAACCCTCTCTTTTCGTATTGATGAACATGGAAGTCGAGATGGTTAGTGAGAACTAATTGTATTTTGGCTTTGACAAGGGGTCGGAAAAAAATGTTCATGGTAACATATGAAAAAAGCATATTGATAATTCCAACCCTCGTAAAATGGCACCATGTTGTTTCAGATTACAAGGAGAAGGACTCAGCAATCACACCCTGTTGAATAAAAAAACACGCAGGGATACGATGCACTCTCTTGCACAGAGGCCTGCCCGATCTTTGCCATCCTGCAGGGCTCTCTCTATGTCGCAAGACGAAATCTGGTGAGCAGCATGGCCCGCAATCTCTACCACCAACTCAAGGTTATGCAATCTCGATTCTCCGATGCTTTATAATGTTGACAAGAGTTGGTGGTCCCTTGTCATTGCCATAGTAAGAATTTACGGTCATGATTAAGAGATGCAAAGTTCAGAAATGCTCGCTCTCATACGTCGAGAGCCTGGAGTCTGACAAGACTGAGAATAGTTGTGTGTCGATAAAGAGCTGCAAAGATAGACCGAGTGAAATGTGAGCACACAAATCAGGATGAAGTAACATATGCATGATGAAGTTTACAAATGAAGGAACTGAACAGATGATTATACCATGGGCACGATCAATCAACAATATTAATGATTTTTTTCTGATGATCACTGAAAATCTGTACACATAACTGATCAAGGAAAAACAATTTTAAATAGCTTTATTAGAGAGTTTTTAATGAGTTCCTGCCTGCATAAAATGTCCCCGTTTAACTGAGCATGTTCATATCAAAAGATCATTAGTGATTATATGCTAATGAATGTGTCCACAATGCCAAGTTTGGATGGGATGGCACCATTATAGGTGTTCATCCTTACTGCATTAAAAAAGGCAAGCTTAGAACACGACGAGCAACAAATCAGACAAGTAATCACCAAGGAAAATAAAACACGGTTTGAGAAGGCACCGGAACAAACCCAGTGCAGTCCAACAATAGCCTCCTTAACGAAGCCACATTGTAACTAAAAGGCACAAATCATTACCATCGAGAAACTATTGTGCACAACATATCCAAGAATATCAAGATCGACCATTTGACTGCAAGAAGATCGAGGAGGAATAATCGAGCTTATTTTACATCTTCGCAATTACCATTCGACCATGAAAAGATTGAAGATTGAGTGGCATTATATACACCTAGCATTCTATTGGTTTCAGGAAATTAACGAGACCATCCTTCGTCAAGATGTTTTGAACTCTCTCCCAAAATAATCATATGCAATTATTCACAAAATAATTTAACAGACAATAGCTTATCCACTTGATGCCTACTCCATTCACTCGAATTTAAATACATCATAACAACGACGACAACAAAATCTTTTCCACAATTAAGTATGGTCGGCTAATAAGTAGTCGGATACATGGATTCTTGCTCAAATCTATGTTGAAAGATTCGACTATTTTTTTTACACTAGACACATCGACTATCTAACGCAACCCACAAGGGGTGGGGTGGGGGGGGGGGGGGGGGTTAACCATGGTCTTTTGGGCGGTAGACACATTGCACTACCACAATACCATCTAAGTGGGTGTCGAAATTAAATACATGAAAATAGAAAATAATTTTACCTTGATAAAAGGACGATCTGGTGCTGGGAAAGAATCAATAAAGCTTTCCTTTAGAAGAAGAGAAACCTAAACAATCAAAGAAAATATCTTAACGATAAATGATATGAGAATCCTGATCAAGTGCACATAGATGAGGAACCCTGTCATGAAACAAGAAATCTGCAAGGCTTAGATCATCTAACCCTGTCATTGTTTGCTTGCACGCTAGTGATAGTATGAGAACGCAAGTTTGAACAAAGTGACTCTAAGTAGTCCCTCGTGATATTCAAGAATCGGTTAGCAGCCTCTGCCTGCAAGTTAATACGAATAGAATTGTCAGAGGTCCATAGGTATGTCAAGAGAAATGATTGCATTAAAATAAATTGAATGTCTAATTCTGGTTTCCAGAAACACAATTTAGTTGGATATATCAAATTATGGTTTCCAAAAACACCAATTAACGGGAAAGAAGAGACGAGTATTGTAGTTCTGACATGCGGATTATGTTCTGGCACGATATGCTACAAAGCATTAAATGGTTGTGACAGTATAGTTCTGATACAAATCCAACAATACCTTGTTTCGCCTCTATCACAAAGAAATTAACCAACACCATTTCATGAAAAGACTCAAAGGAAAGGCGCAACAACCTTTTGTTCCATATGAGGGGAAAATCAGAGAGGAGTCGTCAGGACCAAAACAAAGTTAGGAAGCCCCTTGAGACACACGAGGTTGTTTCCTCGTATATCAAGTGTACTCCACTTTATCCACATTAAAAAGGAAAGATGTGTTCCCTCCCTTTCTTTCTCTCGGACCCTATGGGGAACAAAAAATCTTCTCAATATTCTTGTTATCCTTCACATCGAAGGCCAGCTAGTAGAGCTATTAATTGTTATAGAGCTAGTAGAGCTGTTAATTGTGTTATAGAAAATAGTGTGTGTGTGTGTATCTTATTTCCTTTTTCATGTAATTTCTCCATTAGTTATGTGCCCTCTAAGGTTTCTCCTCTATACAAAAGAGCTCTATGACCACAGAATAAAAAGTTATTCATTTCATTTTGCATGATATCATAGCGACGTTCCTAGACCGAAGCCCCGATATTACCTTGATACCCGAAACTCTTATACCCATCGACCTCTCTCCTCTACGCCTCGGTTTCCTCACTAGGTCCAACACCTTCGCACCTCCATTGCGGCATCAACCATCGCCCCCATGCACTGCTAGGAACTACAGTAGGGTACCAGCCTGTAAAACGGAGCCACCACATAGGCCCTGATGCACGGGGGACCTCCCTAGCAATACACTGCCATGGGTGCACCCCACGGTGCCAGTGTCGTCGTAGTGCCTCAGTTGGTGCCTAGTGCCATTGCACGAGCTCGCAGGCCCATCTTGGGAACTGCATTGGTCCATCTTGGTTCTCGTGTGCCATGCAGGTGCTATTTCATCCTAATTTTGGTGTTGTCCAAGGTGGTTTTAGCCATTGAAATCGTATTGACTGGCCTAGCACACCTTTGGAGTTAATGGGATAGGTTGTGCTCTAAGTATGCACACACATGTTCCCTACATGATTGTGTAGACAAAAGTCAGTTCGTGGCTCTACCCTCATCTATTAGCCATAACATAAAACAAGGTTAACATGCCTCTACCCTCATCATTTAGGCATTCAAAGACCTTGTTCCCATCGTTAAGAAAGATAAGACCAACTACGAACTGTAGGCAATGCAATTCATGAGCATTATGGAGAGCAAAGGATAATATATCCTAACACAATCCAAGATGACCGACAAAACTAGACCAAATGCTTCATGGAAGCATGACAACGTATGGGCACATGATTGGCTCTTTGGCACACCCTTATGGTAGAGGTAGATATCCTACATAGCCTACTGTAGAGGCGATGTAGGACATTCTCGCCACTACATATTCCCTAGAAAGAATGAGATGAAGATCCTCTAGCTCTAATATAACATCTTCATGATGAAGCAAGATGATCACCCTCTGCATAATTTCTACTCCTGGTTGTGTAATAGGTGAAAAATGAGAAGAAGATCCTCCAACTCCAGTATGACATCTTCATGACGAAGCACGATGATCGCCCTCTACATGCTTTCTAATCATGGTTGCATGGCATGTTCGAGAAGCCTTATGCTACATGACCCTGAGCAATAATTCTGAGCAGTTAATGGCCTATAGGAGCATCATTATATGTGTGTTTTCTTGCGGCCCTTAACCTTCAGTATGATACCGCCCACAACCAGCTAGTTGCAGGTGATGCTATCCCTCCCATGGAGGAGGCCTATAGCCGTTTGAGCAGGATTGCAATTCCTCCTACAATTGCTACTTAGATCTCATCTATTATAGCCACATGTTACGGCAAAGAAGGTTCGACATAGTTCAAAGGACATAGTGATCGTGACAAAAGCGTGGTCGTCGATAGTGCACATACTTAACTATGTAGAGCACTCAGAGGATACATATACATGCTATTAGAAGCATGGTCTCCCTGCATCTGCTTGCGCTCCTGAGTAATATGAGCCCACTTCTACTCCTGTTGATTAGAAGTATATCAAGAACTTATGGGTTATGCTCTTACCATATGTCATAGTGCAGATATTTCAGAATGGATCATGCACTCTAAAGCATCTCATAATCTGTGGTGATAGTGAATAATTCACATCCTATGGTACCATTCATCCTGATCGATATGTAGTTCATCCCGATGGGAGATATTCTCCTACTACAAGACATGGAGAGATTCAATTAAAGCCTTCCATGCATATGTAGAATGTGGTATATACATCGGAATTTTCTATGAATTTATTGTTTATCAGTTAGATTATTAAGGATATGAGTTGTCATGTCATCTTTGATCCCTCATCTTTTGTGTTTCAGAATATACTTACAGGCATGGTGATTTAATGCCATCATGAGCAAGGAGGTCTCTATAGATTGGTCTAGTCTTCTTATACCAGTAGATTTTTATTCTTGCTGGATCTCTCTCTCTCTCTCCGTACTTATGGCACATTAATTTTGATATCTTCCCATGCAGAAGCTGTGTAGAGTCCTTCCTCATATCTCCTATCAGTCCAATTTTCAGAGTGAGGCTTGAGAGCTTGGGAAGCATCATCGTGTTCCAAGTCATCAAAGTCATAACAATAATTCTTTATTTAAATTTTTGCATTTTGACCATACAAAGGGATCTTAGTTTTGTGGATACAAGCCCAGTATTGGCCCAAGATAGATCTGAATGGAGGCGAAGAATCCATGTAGCCGACCCTACTTAATTGTGAGAAAAGGCTTTGTTGTTGTTGTTGATATTTGAGGTCCTAGTCGTATTCGTAATCACCACGGTTCTATCTTGTCGCAATAGATATATTTTCCAGAATTTCTTGGGTCTTTCTGATGAAAAATAAGTCTAAAGTTGGTTCTATTATGTAAACATTTATCAATGAAATAAAGAATCTTTTTTCTGCTAATGTTAAGTATGTTTGCTATGATAAATTGGAATTTTGTACCAGCCAGTTATCTCAATCTGTCAAGACTCTTGGGATTCTCCATCAGACTTCATGTGGCTACACTTCCTAGAAGAATGGCGTCGTCGAGCACAAACATTGTCATCTTAAATGTTAACATGACTCTCTTGACTATGGAGTAATGTTCCTCTATCTTCATGTGAGATGCAATCCTTACGATTGTTACCTCATCAACCGTATTCCATCCTCTCTGTTAGGAGACAACGTTCCTTTTTCAATAGTATTTCTCGAAACAAACCTCTTCTCTCTACCTCCTCGTGCCTTTAGTTGTATGGTCTTTGCCAATCGCCTAACTCCTCACAAGGACAAGTTCTCCCCCAAATCTGTCAAATACACTTTTGTTAGCTGTTCCTAGACCCAAAAAGGATATCGATACTTAGATCCAGTTAGACGAAAGTACAATAACAGTGCTGACGTAATTTTCTTCGAGTCATGTATTTTTCCCACATGTGATAAGATGACATCTTCTACGTCCGATGAGGAGGATTACATTCCACCTCCTCCTTTACCTCTAGCTCTGACCATACCTCATGTGGTTTAGACTTTACCTCATGTATGCATTCGTAGGGTGACTACTAGATCCCTGCTCCTGTGCCTTCCCATCATCCAACATGCTCTAGGTAAATCCTAACTCTTGATTTCCAATGATGGCATTGTTAATGTTTTTTTACAACAAGAGATTACACACGATGAGACTGCAACTCCTCAGGAAATTGCCTATTGCATTTTGAAAGAGGATACATACGTGTGCTACATACCCTCTGTACATGTTCCACTAGGGCATCTATCATAGGGCCTTATGAAGTTTGTGGCGGGACTGCCAATTGTTACAATCCCACACGCATATCAGGAGGTTATATAGGATGGTCAATGACATCTTACTATGGAGGAAGAAATTGTTGCCCTCCAATCATGAGGCACGTAGAGCTTGGTTAAGTGGGTCTTTATAGTGAAACAAAGAGCATATAACAACGTTTACTGCTAAAAGACCATACTTGTGGCATGTGGATTCACTCAGACATATAATGTGGACTATCATGATACATTCTCTTTAGTGTCACATCACTCCACTTTATAGATTTCCTTTCTATTTCTTTGGTATAAGAATGGTCACTATCCCAACTTGATTTTAAGAATGTCTGTTTGTCTGGCGACTTGTAGAGGAAGTCTATATGCAGTAGACACCTGAGTTCACTGCTAAGCGGAAGTGTCAAAAGATATACCGACTTCATCCAGAATCTCTCAGATCTTATAGAGAAACAAGGCTTCATGAAATCAAATGTAGATCATTCAATTTTGTACGTAAGACATCGCGAGGTATTGTCATTATTCTGATCTATATTGACAACATTATTATAAGGAATGATTTACATGAGATCAATGAGGCTAAGGTAATCTTTGGACTATGGTTTGTCATTAAGGACCTTGGAGAACTACTATTTTTCCTTGGACTTGAATTTACCAGGAATCTCTTTCTAGTAAAGTGACCCCCGGTAGTTAATAATAGGCATGACTAATGAGGGTCATTTTAATTAATACCCATCGAAAGATCCCTAGGTCAGATTATCGACATGTCACACCAGACAAGTCTTTTTGTAAAGTAGCCCATCATTTCAAGCATGCAAATCAAATCTCTTTCTATAATAGTTGAATGCTTGGCTCATCTGGCTTGGAGAGAAGCGAGCTAAGATAAACCAGAAAGTCACAAGGAATTCTAAATTAACAATCCTAAGGCCATTACAGACAAGCCGCTCACTCTAAGAAAGTCATCTCCCCAAAGTGTTTGAAGGCTCTCGCTAAAGAATAAAGAAATACTGACACATTTCTTGTTGAGAGGGAAGAAGAAGGGCTCTCCTCCCGTAATCCAAGACATACACCTTGCATTCGGCTGAGACAAGGCAGACAAAGGTCGCATCTTGGGCAGCAATAATCTCGTTACTGGCACATACGTCAGACAAATCAATTACGCAGTTTCATCCATTTCCAACTTTCATTATCAACATTAAAAATATATAATAGGAGGAGAAATCAGCTCAAATCAACCATATATATGCGTAAGAAAGCCATTTCAGTTTGATGGTTGAGACATATGCCTTTCGACAAAGGATAATAGTTCACATCCCATAATCCTAAAAGAGATAGAAAAAAAGTGTGACACGTGCATAAGCTTTTTTGGAAGGAAGTATGGCTTTCAACAAAAAAGGTATGTGTCCAAAAACGTCTTCATATAATCATATAATTTAAAACTGCAGAGATAAAAATGTAGCCATTAAAAGTTATATAGATCAGTAATCATTCTAAAGTTTGGTATATTCTGATACATTTCCATCCAAAATCTTTTTTATTTGAACACCATGCTATTTCATGCCAACGAGAGATCTTACAGCAAGGCAACAACAAAGGAACTGTCCATGTCAAAGCCATGCCAATCCATTTTGATGAAATCCAAAAGGTTAAGGCACAATCGGTTGACATCCCTGGTATGCCAGCCTTGTCTCAAACCTTCTTCGGTTACTCGCATAAAAAGAAAAGATGGTTCATGTCTTCACGGTCCACTAAACACCATGCACATGAGGTGCTATCCCCTTAAGAAACGAGCAACTCTAGCCCCAATCACTACTCTCTTGTTCCTTAATAGACAAAGGAATACCTTAACTCAGATTGGTACTTTCCAGTTCCAAAAACACTTGCAATCCACGACGCACTCCCCGGTCAAAAATCATTTGACCATACAACATCTTGTATTTCTTGACCAAGAGCCTAGCATTCTACCAAGACGTGATCACATAAAGATGAGAGGAATTTATATCTAGTCAAAAGATCTACCAAGGCCATGAAATCAATCAACATTTACTTAGATAGACCAAATCTAGCAAGCATGAAATATGAATCACCATCTCAGGCTTCATTCACATCCATAGAAAACTAGGGAGTTCCCGCTATAGCAAATAGGCGAGGGAAACGCTAACAAAGGGCCCCTTCCTTCTTCCCGTCATACCACCAAAAACTGAATCCACAACCATCAACTAGACAAGCTGTAAGGGAGGTAGAACATCTGGGAAAACAAAGCATACACCCCTCTAAAACGTTGAGGGAGAATTGCAAACCATTTGATGCATAGAAAGGTGGGAAGAGATCTCATAAATCTTCCAAAGCATAAAGCATGGCAAATCATTGTTATCTTCACATATGTGATATATCCACTTGGAGAGAAGAGCCTTATTCATTTATTTTTTTATTAATAATGATACCTCATCCACCATCCTCATGCAATGCAACCGTCTTCCAATCAACTACATGGATACCAGTGGAATCTCCTGACGCAACCCAAAAAAAGCGTCTCATTATCGACTCCGGTTTTCCCCTAGCACCAGAAGAAATAAGTCTCAGGAAACATGAAAAATATGGGAATCGTGGAGAGGACAGATTTAAGAAACACCAATCTTCCTCCTCTACATAAGCATGCGGAATTCTAACTTGTTAGTCTTCTCTCTATCTTTTCCAACAAGGGAAGCTAGTTTGATTGTTGTAGTATACCACACAACATTGACAGACCCATGTATTGCTTAGGTAACAGACTCATATCTAGGGTTGTGATTTCTTTAGTTACATGGTACTTATAGTCATTTATTTTTTAAATTGAAATGTACGAAACCCACTAGAACTACGTATATCCCACATAACGCTTATTCGCTTAGCAGTCTCAGTCAAATGTATACACCAACCCACATTCGCAAACCTTGGATGTGAGGCATTCTTGCCACTATATATTCCTAGGCGAAGAATCAGAAGATGTTCCAGCTCTAGTACGACATCTTCACGATGAAGCATGATGGTCGTCGACTCCATTCTTTCTACTATTGGTAGTGTGACATGTTCGAGAAGTTTCACAGCTACATGCTCCTGAGTGCTAGTCCTGAGCAGCTGATGGCCTACAAGAACACCACAATGGTGGTATTTTTCTTCTTGTTCTTGATTCCCACTATAATGCCGCCCTCATACAGCTTCTTACAGTTACCTCTATCCCTCCCATGGAAGATGCCTATATTCGTATGATCAGGATTACGATCAATCCTATTTCCACCACGCAAACAAACTCTGTGGTGGCAACATCTCGCAGTAGATAAAGTTCGGAATAGTTCATAGGTAGTGGTGTCCAAAGGAAGTGGTCGCCCTCGCCCGTAGTGCACATGCTACAACTGAATAGGTCACTTTAAGAATACATGTTATCAGAAGAATGCTCGCCTTGCATCTGCTCGTGCTACTAAGTAGTTAGAGCCCACAATCACTCCTGATATTATCTCACATCTAAGGTAGATCATAGGTCCTACATTCGATTATACTAGTGCCCCTTGGACCCCATCTGACATTATTGCCTCTGCCAGCATCTTAGGTACATATTATGCCCTTACCACATCTTAGTATTGATATTTCAGATCCTACAACAGTGTGGATTATGGATTCTGTAGCATCTCATCATCTATGCAGTGATAGAGAATACTTCACATCCTACAATATCGTTCATCCTAGCCAGTCTGTGGTCACTATCGATGGGCAACATTCTCCTATTATAAGACATGGATAGATTCAATTAATGCCTTCCACACGTTGCAGAAAATGCTAAATATGCTCTATTTTTTTTTATAAATTTATTCTCTATCAGCTAGATTACCAAATACTTGAATTGTCGTACCAATTGAGCCCTCTTCTATTGTGTTTCATGATATAATCTGAGAAGGGTGATTAGATGTGGTTGTGCCCAAGGGAGTCCCTACAGATTGATCCAGTCTCCTTATGATGATGGATCCAAAAGAGTACATGTGCTTTGATCATGTCAAGTGGACATACTCAGTGCTGACTTCGCATTCTTTGAGTATGCCATTAATTTCCCCCCCCCCCCCACAGTTAACACCCCCTGAGTCTGATAAGGAGGTTTATGTTCCATCTCCTCCACTTCCAGCTCCTACCACACCTCATGTGGTTCAGACTTTGCCTCGTTTGTGCATTCACAGGTCAAACTACTAGACCCCCTACTAATGTGCCTTCTCCATCACACAACACACACCTGTGTAAATCTTGAACACTTGGTTTCACTGATGGTATAATAGATGATTGTGTACAACAAGAGATTACATATGATGAGAAGTGCAGCTCCTCAAGAGATTGCTGTAAAGGAGGTGTATTATTAAAAGGATCTTGACCAACCTATAGGACTTCTGAGGCATACATGTGCTACCTCTCATGACACGTTTCACCAGGGTGACTACCAGAGGGCTTTAGGAGGTTTGTAGTGGGATTGCCAGTTGTTACAATCCTACACACATATTAGGAGGCTATGGATGAAGAAATGGTTGCATTAGAGTCACGAGAAACATGGAGCTTAGTAACTGCAATTGGAGGGCTGTAAGTGGATCCTTACAATGAAGTAGAGACCATACAGTAGGGTTGACTACTATAAGGCTAGACTTGTGGCATGTGCAATCATCTATGGGGTGGACTATCATGATCCTTTCTCTCCCGTGACATGTCACTTCACTCTACGGATTCTCCTTTTTGTTGTAGGGTACGAGAGTGATCGCTCTCCCAACTTGATGTCAAGAATGCATTTTTGTATGGCCACCTATAGGAGGAAGACTATATGCAATAGCCACCTGGGTTCATTGTCGAGGGAAGTGTCAGAAAACATGCAGACTTCAAAAGGTTATTTATGGCCGTAAGCTGAGTTCCGAACATGATTCCTAAGTTGATGGCATTATTATTGGGGAGAAAGATGAAAGAATCGAATTGCATGTATATTCAAGAGGTCTAGGTGTCCTTATATAGGACAAAACCCTAGAGAGACCTAAGATGAGAAGTACATAAATACCCTTAGCAGGGTTACAAATCTAATTATAAAATGTACCACTAACACTCCCCCTCAAGTTGGAGCATATTTATCAATCATGCCCAACTTGTACATAATCCAGGACAGACACTTCTTGGGTAGAGCCTTTGTGAATACATCAGCTAACTGAAGATCTGTGGTGATGTGACGAGTAGTAATCTTCCAAGTTTTGACATGGTACGTAGAAAACTGCCAGGTGATTACTTGGATGACCAACAGTGTCGATCCGAATATAGCCTCCAACCTTCTTTACAAGGAGACTGCAAAGGCGACGCGGGAGAGCCTTAAGAATACCTACTCCCAAAAGACAACCAAGTCCAGGCTCTCAGACATCTACACAAGGATCTGGTCAGCAAATCAGGGTGATACATCCCAAGTCGAGTACTACAGACTCATCATTGGCCTGTTTGAGGAGCTCCTTATTTTTCAGCCTGCTTGCTGGGATAAACAGATTGGAGAACGAGCAAATGGCAAGCATATCGCTTCTTATCAGGGCTCCATTCACGATACAAGTCTGTGAAAGATCAATTTCTGACTGTTGTTGCACTACCCACTCTTGAGACCATATATGGTCGATTGTAGGAACTTGATTCTCCCTCTCCTCAGCTATCTACAGAGACTACTGCACATATTTCTAGAGGGTGGCCCAACTACCAGAGAGGACGCGGTCGTGACTTTGGTCGTGGTCATGGTCGTAAGACTGGATGAGGATGTGACTTCAAATGCGGACACGGACGGGATCATGCCACTGCTAGCTATCCAGCATGCGCTCACTGCAGACACTGGAATCATCCATTTAAATTGTTAAGATAAATATATTGTTATGTCTCTCTTATGTAATTTCAGTTTCTCTGAGTACTTATCATGTAATTAACCCAAGGGTTATTCTCCTATATAAGAGAGCCTCGAGTATGCCTAATACATCCATTCATTCTCTCCTATCATGGTATCGGAGCAACGGCCCTAGACCGGGGTCCTGGTATCCCACCCAAAACCCTAACCCTAATCCTCCCCCGGACGCCTGCCACCCTCTCAGCAGCCTGCCACCGCCCCCCAGCGGCTCATCGCCGCCCCAGCGGCACCGGCCCTCCCGTGCGCCCCCCCAGTAGTAAAGATGGACGGAACCAACTACGAACTATGGTCCATGCAGTTTCGAACCCTGATACAATGAAATAATAAGGAGCACATCCTGACAGACCCGAGCCGAAGACAAGACTGGAGCGAATGTGACATGGAAGCAAGACAATGCTTATGCTCGTATATGACTCTCTGGGACGCTGACTACAGAGATTGCTAATGATATTGTGAATCAATGCACAACAAAGGCTACGTGGGATATACTGGCACCTACTCCTTCAGCTAAGGCTGCCATTCGTGGCAGAGGAGCATCACATTTTCGGGGTCATGGACCTCGTGGTCGAGAGGGAGGAAGACATCGTGGTCCCTGTGCTCACTGTCATTATCCAGGCCACTCTGAGGAGACATGCTTTCACAAGCATGGATATCCAGCATCTGCACGTGTTGCTGAGCAGACTGAGACTGCAACTGCGCCTCTCCCAGGTGCTCGCTTTGATGACATCGTCTCCAGACTTCGTGAGATGATGACTACACCTACGTCTCTGTCTCCAGGTTCTACAGATGCTGCAGCTTCGGCCAGAGGGTCCTCTAGCTCATCAGGTACTCATTATGCCCTTACCAGTACTACTTGCTCGGACTTGACAGATTGGATTATGGATTCCGGGGCCTCCCATCATATGTGTGGCGACAGAATGCAGTTTACTACCTACAGAGCACTTGCACCAGGCCGATCTGTTGTCATTGCCAATAGGGTCCGATTACCCATTGTTGGTCAAGGGGGGATTACTCTAACGCCGTCTTTGAGTCTTCAGAATGTCTTACATGCACCTGACTTTCAGATGAACCTATTGTCAATTATCCAGCTTACAAAAGATTTACATTGTCGTGCCATCTTTGACCCGTCTACTTTTGTGTTTCAGGACATACTGACCGGTAGGATGATTGGAAGTGACCGTGAGCAGAGGCTTGTATAAGCTTGCTATACCATCATGTGCCGGACTTGCTACTATTCCCTCTGGATCTGTTTCTCCATTTCTATGACATCTACGATTTGGCCATCTTCCTCTGCAGAAGACGTGTCATGTCTTACCACGGATATCTACCCGTACCGCATTGGATTGTGAAGCCTGTCAGTTTGGGAAACACCATCGGTCTTCGTTTTCGGGTCGTCCGAGTCGTCATAGTAGTCGGTCTTTTGAGTTGTTTCACTTTGATATTTTGGGTCTGAGTCGTGTCCCTGATCTTCAGGGACATCGTTATTATATGGTTGTTGTCGATGATTATTCCAGATTATCTTGGATATTCTTGTTATTATTGAAGTTAATAATATATTCTCTACCAATGTCAAAGTTTTTCGCACGGATAATGCTTTGGAGTTTTCAACATTACATTTGTCAGATTTTCTCAGTTAACATGGCATTGTTCATCAAACTTCTTGTAGTTACACTTCGCAACAAAATGGTGCGGCGGAACGAAAACGTCGCCACCTTCTTGATGTCACACGAACACTGTTGATCCATAGTTGTGCCCCTCATTCTTTCTGGGGGGATGCTGTTCTCACCGCGTGCTACTTGGTGAATCATATGCCGTCTACTGTTCTTGGAGAGAAGGTTCCCTTCTTGATTGCGTTTCCCGAGAAGGACCTATTCTCCCTCACATCTCGAGTCTTTGGGTCTGTGGTGTTTGTGCATAATTGTACCCCTGGTCGTGATAAGCACTCTCCAAGAGCTATCAAATGTGTGTTTGTTGGGTACTCTCGTATTAAAAAAGGGTATAGATGTTATGATCGGGTGAGTAAGAGATATTATGTAAGTGCTGATGTTACTTTCTTTGAGTCTATCATGTACTTCTCTCCTACAGGTGACAGGTTATTCAATAACAATGAGGACGATATTGTTGTTCCTCCACCTCTATCTCTTCCACCATTTGAACCTGCGCAACCTTTACCTCAACCATCGCCTCCACCTCCACCACCACCACCACCACCTGAGCCAAGATTCTTACCCATTGATTACACTCACAGGTCTTCTACTAGCTCTTCTGCTCATAAGCCATCCACATCATCCAGTACGTCTCAGGTATGTCATGATAACATTATCTCTATTGATGGCACTGGAGTTTTACATCATACACAGGATGATTCTGCTGTAGAGGACAACGAGGATGCATATTTGGACGTTCATATTGCACTGAGGAAGCCACGACGTTAATGTGTCACATACCCACTTGCGGCACGTCTCTTTGGATCATCTTTCTGATGACTACAAGAAGTTTGTTGTTGGTCTTTCTGCGGTTACTATACCCCTGACATATATGGAGGCTTTACAGGACAGCAGGTGGCGTCAGGCCATGGAAGAAGAAATGGCGGCCTTAACGTCACGAGGGACATGGACTATTGTTTCAGCTCCACGACGATTGTAAGCTGCAAGTGGATATTTTCCACTAAGCAACACACAGATGGGAGTGTGGATCGCTACAAGGCAAGGTTGGTGGCTTGTGGCTTTACCCAAACATATGGGATGGTTTATCAGGACACATTTTCTCCAGTAGCGAGACACTCGACGCTTCGGATTTTACTAGCAGTTGCAGTTTCACGTGATTGGCCGTTATTTCAACTTGATGTGAAGAATGCATTTCTCTATGGAGATCTCCATGAGGAAGTTTACATGCAGCAGCCACCTGGGTTTACTGCTCAGGGGGAGTCCCAGAAGGTATGCAGGGTACAAAAGGCAATTTATGGCATGAAGCAGAGTCCTAGAGCTTGGTACCAAAAGCTGTCAGAATTGATTGAGCAATAGAGGTTTAAGATGTCCACTACAGACCACTCACTTTTTGTTCAGAAGACACAGAGAGGTACGGTTGCCATTCTTGTTTATGTAGATGACATTATTGTTACAGGAGATGATGCTCAAGGCATTCAGATCGTCAAGAAGTTCCTTGGTAAAGAGTTTGTGACCAAGGATCTTGGCACTCTTCGCTACTTCTTGGGGTTAGAATTTGTCAGGAATCATCGCGGTCTAGTGATGACCCAGAGAAAGGTTGTCATGGATCTCCTTTCTGAGACAGGTATGACTGGATGCAAGCTGGCTACGACTCCTATGGATCCAAATATGAAATTGTATGATGAGGACACTAAAGAAGTTGATAGCAGGAGGTACAGAGAACTAGTTGGGAAGCTTTTATATGTTACTATCACCAGGCCAGATGTTATGTTTGTAGTAAGCAAGGTCAGCCAATTCATGGAGCGGCCCAGAAAGGCACATATGGATGCTATCTATATGATTTTGAGATATCTGAGAACTCACCTGGTTCAGGACTCTTATTCAGTAGGGATGCATCCTTGGAGGTAACAGCTTGTGCAGACGCTGACTATGCAGGATGCCCCACAGACAGAAAGTCTACTTCAGGGTTTGCAGTCTTTGTTGGACACTCACTTGTCTCATAGAAAAGCAAGAAGTAGACTGTAGTTGCTAGATCAAGTGCAAAATATGAGTACAGAGCCATGGTTGCATTATTCATTGCGAATAATCCTGCATTCCATGAACGAACAAAGCATAATGAGGTGGACTGCCATTACACTCGAGACTTGATACAGAAAGGACTCATATCTACCTCTCATGTGTCTACAGGAGATCGGACGGTAGATATCTTCACCAAGGCTCTATCTCGAAGTCTTTTTCAGAAGTGTTGTTCCAAGCTGAGCATGGTAGATATATATGCTCCAGTTTGAGGGGGAGTGTTAAGATAAATATATTATTATGTCTCTCTTATGTATTTCAGAGTGTAGTATTTCGGAGATTTCTCGGGGAAGCGTACTCAGAAGCTTTGGAGATGGTCGAGCGTGGGGGCTGCTCCGCTTTCACCCTCTCAGTGCGAGGATCTGACGAGGACGGTTTCTTTGGAGGAGGTGAAAGCGGCTGTTTGGGATCTTAATGCTGATGCTTGTCCGGGGCCTGACGGGTTCTCGGTGGCCTTCTACAAGGACTTCTGGGGCTTGGTGGGCGCGAAGGTGTTGGAAGTGGTCTCCGAGTTCTGTGCAGGTGATGCGGGCTTTGACAAAGTCAATAGAGCACTTATTATGTTACTTCCTAAGTCTTCATCGGCGGAGCAGATCGAGGATTTTCGACCGATAGCTATATCGAATGCTCTATACTTAATAGTGGCGAAGGTGTTCGCCTTGAGGTTGGCACGGGTGCTGGACACTATTATCTCTCCTATGCAGACCGCTTTTGTTCAAGGGAGGCAAATTGCAGATTGTATTACTTTGGCTTCGGAGATGGTTGCGAAGTGGTCAAGGGGGGGCTATCGCGGGGTGTTGTGGAAGGTCGACTTCGCCAAAGCTTATGATTGTCTCGATTGGAGTTTTCTTTGTTCAGTGCTGAGGAGGAGGGATTTCCCGAAGATTTGGGTTGCTTGGATGCGCCGGTGCATCACGACGGCCTCTTTTTCGGTCATGGTTAATGGGCACTTGGAGGGGGGATCTTTCCAGCCGAGGAGGAGGATCCGGCAGGGTTGCCCCCTTGCGCCTATGCTTTTTGTTGTGGCCGTGGATGTCCTCGCCCAGATGGCTTGCCGGGTCATTGATGTTGGGCTTTCTCGGGGCTTTTCTTGTGATGGGTTGGTGGTTCCTTTGCTCCAATATGCTGATGACACCGTCTTCTTCATTGAAGGGGGTTCTGATGAGGTTGCGGCTATGGCGGCCACGCTTGAATTTTTCAGTGAATTGTCGGGTCTTTTCAAGAATGCCGTGAAGTCGAAGGTGGTTCCCTTCGGTCTTTCCACTGAGGAGGGGGTGGAATGCGGTTCCATCTTGGGCTCTCGACCATCTAATCTTCCTCTGGACTACTTGGGGATGCCGCTGGTCTTGGGTAGGGCTCGGTTGAGGGATTGGTCCAAGGTGGTGGAGAAGATGGAGCTGAGGCTGGCCGGATGGAGACCTGCTTTACTCTTGAAAGGGGGATGACTCGTTCTTCTAAAGGCGGTGCTTTCGTCTATCCCCGTATATTTCTTATCTGACAGTCGTTTGCCGGTGGGGATTCGCTCACGTCTCGAAAAACTCATGCGGAGGTTTTTGTGGTGCAAAAATGGGAAATCGGCGGTGAATTGCATTTGGTGGGATGGGATGTCGTTACCAGGCGCAAGAGCGATGGGGGCTAGGCATACGGAGGTTGGACCATGTCAATGAGGCCCTTCTTCTTAAATGGGTCAGCAGATTATGGGGCTCTGGCGAAGATTTTTGCTCGCAGGTCCTACGGAAGATTCATCGTATTGGCGGGGCGCTTCCGATGGCGGCTGTTAGGCTGGGGCGGATCACGCCTTTTTGGAGGGGGGTGTTGGAGACCTGCGCTAAATTCGCCTATTTATTTTCTCCGGTGCTTGGGGATGGTCGATCTTTTAGCTTCTGGAATGATGTTTGGGTGGGGGAGGAACCCCTTTCTTCGCGGTTCTCTCGATTGTTCGCTTTGGCGGTGGATGGGAATGCTAGCGTAGCGTCTTGCTGGTCTGAGGCGGGGTGGTTCCCGCTTTTCCGTGATAGCCACTCGGAGCAGAGGTTTTCCGATTATCTTCTCCTTCTGGGGACCATCGGGGTGGCCGGTCAGCCTTCGGCCGCGAGAGATCACTGGGCTTGGAAGGGGGTCCTTTCTCGACCAAGAAGGCTTTCGTGGCGGTCTCTTCCGCCGCTCATTCCGACTCGACGGAGGTGGTGCGTGATTGCAGGTTCATTTGGACTCTGCGGCTTCCGGAGCGGGTGGGTTCTTCCTCTGGCTGGTTCGGAGTCAGAGATTGATGACAAGGGATCGTTGCGCGAGGTTGATTGTGAATATTCCTGATACTTGTATTCTTTGCAGCGATACCGTGGAAACCGTGGAAACTTTGGAACACCTGCTCTTCGCGTGCCCGACGGTGCGGGGCGTTTGGGAGGAGGGGGCCGATGATTGGGTGTGCTCCTCGGATTTCACCTCTTTCTGGAACTCGTTGGTGGATAACATGGGCAGGGACCGTAGGGAATTGTTCAGGCCCTTGGCGAAGGCTTGGGCGATTTGGTTAGGACGGAATGATGCTAACTTCTATGGCCAGCGCTTTTATAAGGAGAATGTGTTGATTCATTATACCCGTTTAGTCGAGGATTGGACGCCGTTGTAGGGCCTTTTTTGGGTGCCGCGGTTGGTACCTTGTAAAGTTCTTTCTTTCTCTTTTTCTTTTTTAATGTTAATATATGCTTGGGGCGGACGCCAATGAGTGTTCCCCCCTCTTTTTGGACTTCAAAAAAAATGTCTCTCTTATGTAAATTCAGTTTCTCTGAGTACTTATCATGTAAATAACCTAAGGGCTATTCTCCTATATAAGAGAGCCCTCGGGTACGTCTAATGCATCCATTCATTCTCGCCTATCATGAACGATTTGGGCAAAGTTTGGCATGCCTACTAATGCCAACAATGCCTATGAGGCTACCTCATACGAAGGCTCATATGATATTGTATACACCTCGCCATATTAGCCGTCCGGTGATAGTCAGACATCCTCCACTGCATCCGAGTATGCTCGTCTACGTCAGCTGCTACAGAATTCTGCCAGTAACACTAGTACCTCTGTTCCGACTGCGAGTCTGGCCACTACTTCAGGTACACTTGCCAATGTTGCCTCTGCGTCCAACCCTGCATGTATCATTGATTCGGGTGCCTCTACTCATCTGACAGGAGAAGGTAGTCTTCTCACCTCTGTACACCCTTCCTCTATTGTGAGGACTATTCGGATTGCCAATGGAGCACATTCCCCTTTCACTATTATGGGGATTATAGAGTTTTCTTCCAAACTCCGACTTACTAATGTGCAATGTGCTCCTGATTTTCCGCTTAGTCTCTTATCTGTTCACAAGTTATGCCAGGAACTTAACTGTCATGTGAAATTTGATGAGTTCTGTTGTTTTCTTCAGGTCATCCGAACGAGACATTTTTGGTGGGGGACATGAGAAGAACATTCTATATTATCTTGATATCCCCTCTGATTCTACTTTAGCGGGCACTGCATCTATATCTACTGATCTTGTTCTTTGGCATCTTCGCCTCGGTCATCCATCCATCAAAGCTCTCTCTTTAATGTTCCCCGAACTCTCAACGCTCAAGCCCTTTGAGTGAGAGGCGTGTCAGCTCGGGAAACATCATCGAGCGTCCTTCCCTGCTCGTTCAGAATCTCGCTGCGAAGTTCCTTTTTCATTAGTCCATTGTGATATTTGGGGACCCTGTTGAGTCCGTACTCTGAGTGGACATAAGTACTTTGTTGTTTTTTTCGATGACTACAATCGATCATCTTGGGTCTATCTGTTAAAAGAACGATCAGAGATTAACAATATTATTAAGAATTTCTTACATTATGTCAAAAATATTTTCTCCTATGGTATTCAGATCTTTCGCTCAGCTAACGCTTTGGAATTTACTCAACATACTTTCTTTGCATCCCAAGGCACCATTCACCAAACATCTTGTCCTTACATTTCACAACAAAACGAGGTCGCAGAAAGAAAACTCAGACACCTGCTCAATATTGCTCGATCCCTCCTCATCCAGATGAAAGTTCCCAAAACCTATTGGGGGGATGTTGTTTTAACCGTTGTTCGTCTTATCAACAATGTTCCATCTTTATCCTTAATTGGATCCACCTCATTCTCACTGCTCTACCCAACTGACTTGCCTTTTCCACTACCCTTACAATTTTTTGGATGTGTTGCATTTGTCCATAACTTTCACACACTGACAAACTCTTTCATCATGCAACTAAATGTGTTTTTCTTGGTTATTCTCTTACTCAAAAAAGTTACAGGTGCTATGATCCAACCGGACATCGCTATTATGTATTTGCAGACGTAACCTTTTTTGAGCTGACAGATTTCTTCACACAATCTGTTACCGATATTCCTCTTGATCTCCTAATTACACCCATTGTCTATGAGCGAAAACAAAAATCCCAACCACTAGATGTTCCCTTACCTATGTCTTTATTGCATGATGATATGCCTACTTCAAGTGTCCCCTCCACTGCTGTCTCGGATGATCCTGAGGAGCTTCCCATTGCTATACGCAGAACTAAGAGGCATTGTATACTTCATCCCATGTCTCATTTCACTTCTCCTGCTAGTTTATTAACCACTGACAGAAGATATGTAGATGCTCTCATGAACATTTCTATTCAGAGAGACCATCATAGTGCTTTGCAGGATTCAGGTCGGCGCCAGGCCATAAATGAAGAGGTGGAGGTTCTTACTTCCAGAGGAACATGGGATCTCGTGCAATGTCCTAAAAGGACTAGATCTGTGGCATGCAGCTGGTTCTTCATGACCAAACAAACACCGGATGGGCTCGCCTTGTGGCTAAAGGCTTTACACAGACATATGGCATAGATTACTTTGAGACATTCTCACATGTTGCACGAATGGGCTCTATCAGAACTATCCTTTCAGTAGCCACTGACAAAGCATGACCTATCTTCCATCTAGATGTAAAAAATGCATTTCTATATGGAGATCTTGATGAAGAGGTCTACATGATGCAGGTTCCGGAGTATGAAGTCAAGGGAGAGTATGTATGTCTACTTCACAAAGGCCTGAAACAAAGCCCAAGGGCATGGTTTGACAGACTTACTGCAGAAATCAACACTCTTGGCTTTCAGAGAACCTTTGATTATTTGTGTTTGTCAGAAGATGAACAAGTGGTATATTATACTTGCTGTATACGTAGATGATATGGTTGTCACATGTGATGATGATAAAGGGATTCTAGAAACCAAGACCTTTCTCCAGAAAGTGTTTATTATTAAGGACCTTGGTCCATTACGCTATTTCTTGGGCATAGAAGTACTGCGGCACACTACAGAAGACCTTCATCTCTTAGAGAAAATACTGCTTGGACATCCTTACAGAAGCCGGATTACTTAGATGCAAGCCTTCAGGTGTTCCAGTAGACCCAAAGAAACACTCCACATCCTCCGATCCCATCTTCGAAGATGTTACTCGATATAGAAGCCTGGTTGGAAAACTTCTCTACCTCACTGTTACCAGACCAGATATCTCTTATGCAGTAAGAAGAGCTATCCAATACATGGAGCAACCTTGTTACAGCCATTGGCAGGACATTCTCTAGATACTAATGATACTTGAAGGAATTTCCAGGGCGTGGCCTCTTTTATGGGGCAAACGGATACACTGACGTTATTGCATATGCTGATGCTGATTATGCAAGTTCACTAGAGGATCGACGCTCCACCACATGATATACTATGATGGTTGGAGGAAATATTGTCACTTGGAGACACAAGAAAGAGACTGTTGTATCCAGATCTAGTACAGAAGCATAATATAGGGCAATGACTCAAGCAACTTGTGAGATCACGTGACTATTACCTTTTTTACAAGAACTTGGCATTTCAGTCACCACTCCTATTCTACTATATTGTGACAACAAATATGCTACTCACATTGCAACGAATCCTGTGTTCCATGAGAGAACCAAGCATATAGAGATTGGCTGCCATTTTGTTCGGGATGCTGTAAGAATTGGGAAGATTACTGCTCCTCACATTACCACTGATGTTCAACTTGCAGATGTATTCACTAAGACCTTACCCAAGAAGTGCCTTCTATGGATAATTTTCAAGTTGGACATGATCGATAAATATGCTCCAACTTGAGGGGGAGTGTTAGTAATATAAACTTACGATTCTTATTTTATCATTGCAACCCCGCTAGGGGCACTTATGTATTTTTTCCCTTTTGAGCCCTCTAGGGTTTTGTCCGATATAAGGACCCTAGACATCTAGAATAAAAGATGCTCTTTTCATTCTTTTATCGTTCTCAACAGAAACAAATCCAAGGATTTAATCGGGCGCAAAAATTGGTCGATCCAAGATTTGGACAACCAGTTTTTCCAAGTGCACTTGTTGGATGTATCAACATCAAGAGTTAGTTTCTTCACTGTTGTAGCAAGGAGACGAAATCTCGGCCAAGGCCACCTCTCATACACAACCTATCCTAAAAAACATTATCACATTGAAATCAAAGCAGGTAATCTTTGAAAATCTGCTTTGCACCTCTTGCAGTCGACATACACACACAGACACACCCACACCCTCACACACACACGCGCATGCACGCACATGCACCCGCACACGCATGCCCACCCGCACCCGCACATGCACACACAGAGACAGACATATATACACACACAGACACACGTGCGCACGTGCACGCGTACAAACACAGACCCAGACGCGTATACGTGCACGCCCACCCGCACCCACGCGTGCGCGCACGCACGCACACACACACACACACACACACACACACATATTAGTCGTCACGATCTAAGGCTTTCAACTTAGTCCAGCCCTTTAATCAGTCTTCTACTCTCCATAGCTACTCATACCGTAATAGATATAATCCCTCCACAGTTCTCACCCTCATAAATTACTCTACTTCCCTTTCTTCGAGGGAGGGAAAGGTGTATGAGCAACCCACATGTCAACATTTGTAGACGGCCTTGACTAGGTTCTGGAATGATGGTCGATCTTTTAGCTTCTGGAATGATGTTTGGGTGGGGGAGGAACCCCTTTCTTCGCGGTTCTCTCGATTGTTCGCTTTGGCGGTGGATGGGAATGCTAGCGTGGCGTCTTGCTGGTCTGAGGCGGGGTGGTTCCCGCTTTTCCGTGATAGCCACTCGGAGCAGAGGTTTGCCGATTATCTTCTCCTTCTGGGGACCATCGGGGTGGCCGGTCAGCCTTCGACCGCGAGAGATCACTGGGCTTGGAAGGGGGTCCTTTCTCGACCAAGAAGGCTTTTGTGGCGGTCTCTTCCGCCGCTCATTCCGACTCGACGGAGGTGGTGCGTGATTGCAGGTTCATTTGGACTCTGCGGCTTCCGGAGCGGGTGGGGTTCTTCCTCTGGCTGGTTCGGAGTCAGAGATTGATGACAAGGGATCGTTGCGCGAGGTTGATTGTGAATATTCCTGATACTTGTATTCTTTGCAGCGATACCGTGGAAACTGTGGAAACTTTGGAACACCTGCTCTTTGCGTGCCCGACGGTGCGGGGCGTTTGGGAGGAGGGGGCCGATGATTGGGTGTGCTCCTCGGATTTCACCTCTTTCTGGAACTCGTTGGTGGATAACATGGGCAGGGACCGTAGGGAATTGTTCAGGCCCTTGGCGAAGGCTTGGGCGATTTGGTTAGGACGGAATGGTGCTAACTTCTATGGCCAGCGCTTTTATAAGGAGAATGTGTTGATTCATTATACCCGTTTAGTCGAGGATTGGACGCCGTTGTAGGGCCTTTTTTGGGTGCCGCGGTTGGTACTTGTAAAGTTCTTTCTTTCTCTTTTTCTTTTTTAATGTTAATATATGCTTGGGGCGGATGCCAATGAGTGTTCCCCCCTCTTTTTGGACTTCAAAAAAAATGTCTCTCTTATGTAAATTCAGTTTCTCTGAGTACTTATCATGTAAATAACCTAAGGGCTATTCTCCTATATAAGAGAGCCCTCGGGTACGTCTAATGCATCCATTCATTCTCGCCTATCATGAACGATTTGGGCAAAGTTTGGCATGCCTACTAATGCCAACAATGCCTATGAGGCTACCTCATACGAAGGCTCATATGATATTGTATACACCTCGCCATATTAGCCGTCCGGTGATAGTCAGACATCCTCCACTGCATCCGAGTATGCTCGTCTACGTCAGCTGCTACAGAATTCTGTCAGTAACACTAGTACCTCTGTTCCGACTGCGAGTCTGGCCACTACTTCAGGTACACTTGCCAATGTTGCCTCTGCGTCCAACCCTGCATGTATCATTGATTCGGGTGCCTCTACTCATCTGACAGGAGAAGGTAGTCTTCTCACCTCTGTACACCCTTCCTCTGTTGTGAGGACTATTCGGATTGCCAATGGAGCACATTCCCCTTTCACTATTATGGGGATTATAGAGTTTTCTTCCAAACTCCGACTTACTAATGTGCAATGTGCTCCTGATTTTCCGCTTAGTCTCTTATCTGTTCACAAGTTATGCCAGGAACTTAACTGTCATGTGAAATTTGATGAGTTCTGTTGTTTTCTTCAGGTCATCCGGACGAGACATTTTTGGTGGGGGACATGAGAAGAACATTCTATATTATCTTGATATCCCCTCTGATTCTACTTTAGCGGGCACTGCATCTATATCTACTGATCTTGTTCTTTGGCATCTTCGCCTCAGTCATCCATCCATCAAAGCTCTCTCTTTAATGTTCCCCGAACTCTCAACGCTCAAGCCCTTTGAGTGAGAGGCGTGTCAGCTCGGGAAACATCATCGAGCGTCCTTCCCTGCTCGTTCAGAATCTCGCTGCGAAGTTCCTTTTTCATTAGTCCATTGTGATATTTGGGGACCCTGTTGAGTCCGTACTCTGAGTGGACATAAGTACTTTGTTGTTTTTTTCGATGACTACAATCGATCATCTTGGGTCTATCTGTTAAAAGAACGATCAGAGATTAACAATATTATTAAGAATTTCTTACATTATGTCAAAAATATTTTCTCCTATGGTATTCAGATCTTTCGCTCAGCTAACGCTTTGGAATTTACTCAACATGATCTAACCACTTTCTTTGCATCCCAAGGCACCATTCACCAAACATCTTGTCCTTACATTTCACAACAAAACGAGGTCGCAGAAAGAAAACTCAGACACCTGCTCAATATTGCTCGATCCCTCCTCATCCAGATGAAAGTTCCCAAAACCTATTGGGGTGATGTTGTTTTAACCGTTGTTCGTCTTATCAACAATGTTCCATCTTTATCCTTAAATGGATCCACCTCATTCTCACTGCTCTACCCAACTGACTTGCCTTTTCCACTACCCTTACAATTTTTTGGATGTGTTGCATTTGTCCATAACTTTCACACACTGACAAACTCTTTCATCGTGCAACTAAATGTGTTTTTCTTGGTTATTCTCTTACTCAAAAAAGTTACAGGTGCTATGATCCAACCGGACATCGCTATTATGTATTTGCAGACGTAACCTTTTTTGAGCTGACAAGTTTCTTCACACAATCTGTTACCGATATTCCTCTTGATCTCCTAATTACACCATTGTCTATGAGCGAAAACAAAAATCCCAACCACTAGATGTTCCCTTACCTATGTCTTTATTGCATGATGATATGCCTACTTCAAGTGTCCCCTCCACTGCTGTCTCGGATGATCCTGAGGAGCTTCCCATTGCTATACGCAGAACTAAGAGGCAGTGTATACTTCATCCCATGTCTCATTTCACTTCTCCTGCTAGTTTATTAACCACTGACAGAAGATATGTAGATGCTCTCATGAACATTTCTATTCAGAGAGACCATCATAGTGCTTTGCAGGATTCAGGTCGGCGCCAGGCCATAAATGAAGAGGTGGAGGTTCTTACTTCCAGAGGAACATGGGATCTCGTGCAATGTCCTAAAAGGACTAGATCTGTGGCATGCAACTGGTTCTTCATGACCAAACAAACACCGGATGGGCTCGCCTTGTGGCTAAAGGCTTTACACAGACATATGGCATAGATTACTTTGAGACATTCTCACATGTTGCACGAATGGGCTCTATCAGAACTATCCTTTCAGTAGCCACTGACAAAGCATGACCTATCTTCCATCTAGATGTAAAAATGCATTTCTATATGGAGATCTTGATGAAGAGGTCTACATGATGCAGGTTCCGGAGTATGAAGTCAAGGGAGAGTATGTATGTCTACTTCACAAAGGCCTGAAACAAAGCCCAAGGGCATGGTTTGACAGACTTACTGCAGAAATCAACACTCTTGGCTTTCAGAGAACCTTTGATTATTTGTGTTTGTCAGAAGATGAACAAGTGGTATATTATACTTGCTGTATACGTAGATGATATGGTTGTCACATGTGATGATGATAAAGGGATTCTAGAAACCAAGACCTTTCTCCAGAAAGTGTTTATTATTAAGGACCTTGGTCCATTACGCTATTTCTTGGGCATAGAAGTACTGCGGCACACTACAGAAGACCTTCATCTCTTAGAGAAAATACTGCTTGGACATCCTTACAGAAGCCGGATTACTTAGATGCAAGCCTTCAGGTGTTCCAGTAGACCCAAAGAAACACTCCACATCCTCCGATCCCATCTTCGAAGATGTTACTCGATATAGAAGCCTGGTTGGAAAACTTCTCTACCTCACTGTTACCAGACCAGATATCTCTTATGCAGTAAGAAGAGCTATCCAATACATGGAGCAACCTTGTTACAGCCATTGGCAGGACATTCTCTAGATACTAATGATACTTGAAGGAATTTCCAGGGCGTGGCCTCTTTTATGGGGCAAACGGATACACTGACGTTATTGCATATGCTGATGCTGATTATGCAAGTTCACTAGAGGATCGACGCTCCACCACATGATATACTATGATGGTTGGAGGAAATATTGTCACTTGGAGACACAAGAAAGAGACTGTTGTATCCAGATCTAGTACAGAAGCATAATATAGGGCAATGACTCAAGCAACTTGTGAGATCACGTGACTATTACCTTTTTTACAAGAACTTGGCATTTCAGTCACCACTCCTATTCTACTATATTGTGACAACAAATATGCTACTCACATTGCAACGAATCCTGTGTTCCATGAGAGAACCAAGCATATAGAGATTGGCTGCCATTTTGTTCGGGATGCTGTAAGAATTGGGAAGATTACTGCTCCTCACATTACCACTGATGTTCAACTTGCAGATGTATTCACTAAGACCTTACCCAAGAAGTGCCTTCTATGGATAATTTTCAAGTTGGACATGATCGATAAATATGCTCCAACTTGAGGGGGAGTGTTAGTAATATAAACTTACGATTCTTATTTTATCATTGCAACCCCGCTAGGGGCACTTATGTATTTTTTCCCTTTTGAGCCCTCTAGGGTTTTGTCCGATATAAGGACCCTAGACATCTAGAATAAAAGATGCTCTTTTCATTCTTTTATCGTTCTCAACAGAAACAAATCCAAGGATTTAATCGGGCGCAAAAATTGGTCGATCCAAGATTTGGACAACCAGTTTTTCCAAGTGTACTTGTTGGATGTATCAACATCAAGAGTTAGTTTCTTCACTGTTGTAGCAAGGAGACGAAATCTCGGCCAAGGCCACCTCTCATACACAACCTATCCTAAAAAACATTATCACATTGAAATCAAAGCAGGTAATCTTTGAAAATCTGCTTTGCACCTCTTGCAGTCGACATACACACACAGACACACCCACACCCTCACACACACACGCGCATGCACGCACATGCACCCGCACACGCATGCCCACCCGCACCCGCACATGCACACACAGAGACAGACATATATACACACATAGACACGCGTACGCACGTGCACGCGTACAAACACAGACCCAGACGCGTATACGTGCACGCCCACCCGCACCCACGCGTGCGCGCACGCACGCACACACACATACACACACACATATTAGTCGTCACAATCTAAGGCTTTCAACTTAGTCCAGCCCTTTAATCAGTTTTCTACTCTCCATAGCTACTCATACCGTAATAGATATAATCCTCCACAGTTCTCACCCTCATAAATTACTCTACTTCCCTTTCTTCGAGGGAGGGAAAGGTGTATGAGCAACCCACATGTCAACATTTGTAGATGGCCTTGACTAACAGTAAACAATTGTCACAACCAAGAAAACAACATCTTGAATACAGTTTAATACTACAGTAACTGATTTAGTGGACAACATCTCAACCACCCTTCTATAAAGCTACTCATTCCATCTGACCTCAATGCCACCCCAACTATCGTTAGTCTAGTGGCCTTGAATTCAGAAAGTATGGGTCCATGACAGATCTCCACTTCAAGGCATCCCGCAGCTTGATTTTAGTATATTTGGGCACAAAATATCCACATTCTAAAACATGAATAATGCATGCACTATGTAGATATATATTATGTTATTGTCTTTATTTCTTGTTTCTCAACTCTCTTTACTTATGTATGCTTCATGTAATTTACCCATAGGGTGTAAGAGAGCCTAGATTTATTGGAATACACATATTGATCATTTTCCAAACATGGTATCAGAGCGACAGTCCTAGACCAAAGGTCTCATACCCAAAACCCTAACCCTATCCCTCCATCACCCAACCATGCGGCCTCCGCTCCCAGCCAGCAGCCATCGCGGTCCCCAGTGGCCCTCGTCGCCCCCAGCCAGCTACCACCGCCGCCCCCAGCGGCCCCTAGCAACATCTGCCATCCCCGGTGGTCCTCGTAGTCTCGTCGTCTTCTTCAAAGGGGTTGGTTGCGATCTAAGTCTACACATGCAACCAACTCCCTTTATGTCAGTGTAGAAATTTACTTTGTCAAGTCTACGATCCTCGTCTTATATGATCGACAAGATGTCAGAGAACAAGATTGATATCCCCACCATGGGCGCCTTCAGAGGTCTAACACTCATAGTTAAGATGGATGGATCGAATTACGAATTGTGGGCCATGCAATTCAGGACTCTAATGAAGTCAATGGGTAAGAAGCATGTACTTACTGAGAACGAGCCAACAGAGAAGACAGGATTGTATGCCTCATGGGAGGTTGATGAGGCATAAGCACAAGTTTGGTTATCTGGTACCTAGATACCAGATATTGCAAACGATGTCCTATACCATCCCACAGTAAAAGTCATGTGGGATATTCTTGCTGCCACATATTCACAGGCCAAGAATGAGATGAAGATTTTATAGCTACAACATGACATCTTTACGATTACGCATAATAGACATTCATTGCATGCACATTATACTGCCTTGCACAGAATGTTTGAGAAGCTTAATAGCTTCGTAACTCTCACAGCTACTCCAGAGCAAATGAAGCCACTCTGAAATGCTACAATGGTTGGAGTATTTCTCGCCTCTCTTGACTGACAGTACGAGTCTGCTTCCTCCCAGATACTAGCTGATGCTACCATTCCTCCCATGGAAGAAGCATCCTGAAGGTTGAGCATGATCATTGTTCCATCTCCAATGCCAAATTCTTTTGCCATGGAGGCCTCTCGTGGACGAGGTGGTTCATCTCAATTTTGTGGACGAGCATCACTTGGTAGAGGTGGACATGGTCGTGGACCACAGTGTACCTATTGTCACAGATATGGTCATACAGAAGATACATGTTATTCCAAGCATGATTTTCCAGCATCAACACATGTAGCAGACATGCCCAGCATTAGCAATCTGCTCCACTCACATCGGATCATCGATATGATGATCTTGTGTCTCGATTGAGAGACATTGTGCCTCTATGTAGTCCCTCAACACCTGCTTCAGAGGATAGTTCGAACTTTGCTGCTACTGCAGGAGCAAGCACCTCAGGTAGTGTTCATGCCTCTACTTCTGATCATGGTTCTAATATTTCGGAATGGATTACTGATTCTGGAGCCATACATCACTTGTAAGGAGATAAAGGTCAGCTCACATCCTACAAGCAGGTTTCTCCATGACAGACAATGGCCACAACTGATGGTTCTCATTCCTCTATCACGGGGCCGGGGGAGATCACCTTGACACCTTCTATGTGATTGCAGAACGTGTTGCATGCTCCTGATTTCTCAATGAATTTACTGTCTATCAGTCAACTTATTTAGGATTTAAATTATTGAGCAATATTTGACCCATCGTCTCCTTTTTTCCAAGATATTCTTACGGGTTGGGTGATTGACATTGGCCGTGAGCAGGACGGACTCTATCGACTAGTCCACACACAATATGTTGGTCTATTATCCCATTTCACTGGACCGGTTTCTCCCTACCTATGGCATCTGTGTTCATCTCCTACTTCAGAAGCTGCGTCGAGTCCTTCCTCATATTTCCCCTCGCTCGTCATTCATTCAATTGTGAAGCATGTCAATTAGAAAAACATCATGTGTCTGTCTTTCCTAGTAGTCAGAGTTGGAGAAGTAGCTCTCCTTTTGAGTTTTTCCATGTTGATATTTGGGGTCCAAGTCGTGTTCACGATCATCAGGGAGAGAGATTTTATTTAGTAGCATTGGATGATTTTAGTCATCTGTCATGGGTCTTCTTGTTAAAGAATAAAGCTGAAGCTGGAAATGTCATCATAAATTTTATTAGACAAGTGCAGAATCTGTTTTCAACCTCTGTGAAGATTGTACAGAATGATAATGCGCTTGAATTATGTACAAATGTGCTATCTCCATTCTTTTCTTCAAATGATATTTTTTATCAAACATTGTGTGCTTATACGTCTCAATAGAACGGTGTTACTGAAAGAAAGCACCATCACCTTCTTGATGTCACCCGTACACTCCTAATATAGAGTTGTGTCCCTCATTCATTCTTGTGTGATATGGTTCTTACGGAAATGTTATCTTATTAATCGCATGTCACCATCGGTGCCGGGGGAGAAAGTCCCTTTTTCACTTGTGTTTCCTGACAAGGATGTTGGGAAAATGAGAAAGCATTTTTATTCCATCAGCCCTAGGCTCTCTTATATAGGAGAGTAGCCTATGGGTAAAATACATAAAGAGTCCAACATGAAAAGAAAAATATAAGAAAAGTATAGAAGTGAATAACATATCTCTACACTCCCCCTCAAGGTGGAGCATAGATATCGGTCATGCTCAGCTTGGACGAACACTTCTGGAACGGCCCTCGAAGTAATGCCTTGGTAAAAATGTCTGTAGTTTGATCCGCTGAGCTAACATGAGATGTAACAATAAACCCCTTATGAATCATATCACGTATAAAGTGATAACCAACCTCAATGTGCTTGGTTCGTTCATGAAATGCTGGGTTATTTTGCAATGAATAGGGCCGCCTGATTGTCACATTCCAAAGCCATACAAAGCGGGACTTCTATATATAGATCTGTAAGCACAACCTTTACCCACATCATTTTTGTACTGACCTGGGCCATAGCTCTATATTCAGACTCAGCAGTAGACCTTGCTACAACAGTTTGCTTCTTGCTTCTTCATGAGACTAGAGAATCTCCAACATACACAACAAATCCAGTGGTGACTTCCTATCCTTGGGACACCCTGCGTAATCTGCATATGCACAAGTTGAGATAGTAATCTCCTTACCTTTCTTAAACAGCAGACCCACACCTGGAGATGACTTAAGGTACCCGAGTATTATATGTATAGCATCCATGTGTACCTGTCGTGGTTGCTCCATGAACTGGCTTACTCGACTCAACAAAGGAGATATCGGGCCTGTTAATAGTAACATAAAGAAGTTTGCCCACCCGTTCTCTGTATCTTCTCCTACCCACCTCATCAGTGTCATCATCATATAATTTCATATTGGGATCCATAGGTGTAGTAGCAAGTCGGCAACCAAGCATTCCTGGTTCACTCAACAAGTCAATGACATATTTCCTCTGGGTCATGAACAACCCATGAGGATTTTTGGCAAACTCCAGTCCCAGAAAATATCTAAAAACTCCAAAGTCCTTGGTAACGAATTCACGACCCAGCATTTCTTTTGCCCCCTGGATTCCCTGTTCATCATCTCTTGTAATCAAAATATCGTCTACATACACCATAATTGCAATAATACCTCTGGGTGTCTTCTGCACAAACAAGGAATGATCAGCATTAGAATGTATATACCCCTGTTTCTCAAATAGGTCTGAGAGCTTCTGGAACCAAGCTCCGAGGCTCTGCTTAAGGCCATAGACAGCCTTATGAAGTCTGCACACCTTAGGATACTCCCCCTCAACAGCAAAACCAGGTGGCTGTTGCATGTAGACTTCCTCCTGTAAGTCATCGTATAAGAACGCATTCTTCACATCTAATTGGTATAGCGGCCAATCATGAGTAACTGCAACAGAAAGGAGAATCTGTAGGGTGGAATGACGAGCAACCGGCGAGAATGTATCAAGATAATCCACCCCATATGTTTGTGTAAATCCACGAGCAACAAGGCGGGCCTTGTATCTGTCAATACTGACATATGCATTCTGCTTAACTGTAAAGACCCACTTGCAGCTAACTGTAGAGACATTAGCAGGTGCAGGAACAAGGCTCTAGGTGCCTCTGGACTGAAGAGCTGCCATTTCTTCCTCCATGGCTAAACGCCATCGACTATCCTTCAACGCATCTTGGTAATTCCATGGAATATCCACTACTGATAATGCAATGATAAAGTTCCGAAATTCTCCATTTAGGCGATCAAACGACACAGAAGATGCTGTAGGATATGACGCACAGCTCCGCTTCTGCTTTCGTAGAGCAATAGGTACATCTAAATCATTTGTCTCCTCTTCTGACCTCTATAATACATCTTGCTCAGGAAAGTCATCAGATCCATCAATAGTAACATTTTCAGAACATACCTCAGGCGAGCTAGATGATGAGCGGGGACCATGAGCAGAAGCAGGCCTACGGGTATTGTAGAGGTTTATATTATGTTATGATGTACTGTTTCACATTTTCTATTTATATCATGTACGTCCATGTAATTTACCCAAGGGTTTTCTCCCTATATAAGAGACCCGAGGGCTCTATGGAATAAGATAGAAGAGTATTCTTTTACTCTAACATGGTATCAAAGCCAAAACCCTAGCCTAAGGTTTTCTCCACCCGCCCCCACCCCCCCCCGCCGCCGCCTATCTCCAGCCGGGCCTCCTCCTCGCCGCCAGGCCCTCCCCGCACCCTTTCCGGTCGCCGAGCGCCCCCTCCCGCTACCTCTCTCACGCCGCAGGGCCTCCCCCCCTTGCCGGCGGAACCCCCCTTGCCGCCGCTAGGTCCCTGCCCGCCTCCTCTTGTCGTCGGGAGCCCCTCCTTGTCGCCGGGGCTCATCCCCTGCCCCTCCCTCGTCGCCGGGCTCCGTCTATCGCTGATGGGTTCAAGTGCATAAGTCTACATATGCACTTGAATCCTAACGTGTCTGTGTAGACAGTTGTTCTGTTGTCTCTCATCCCTTGGTCTTCCTCTCCGGCAATATGTCAGACCAAAAGATTGATATGCCCGTCATAGGTGCCTTCAAAGGTTCGGCACCAATAGTCAAGATAGACGGGACGAACTACGAACTCTGGGCTATGCAGTTCCTGAGTCTTATGAAGTTGTGGTAAGAAACATATTCTTACCGAAGAGGAGCCGGCAGAGAAGACAGGGATTTATGCCTCATGGGAGGCGGACGATGCATATGCCAAAGTTTGGCTATCAGGGACGCTCACGATGGAGATAGCCAACGACGTCCTTCATCAACCCACCGCCAAGGCGATATGGGATATTCTGGCCACTACATACTCTCAAGTGCGGAACGAGACGAAGATGCTGCAGCTGCAGCATGATATTTTTACCACGAAGCAAAATGAGAGGCCTCTTCATTCTCTGTACACATCTCTTCGTGGAATGTTCGAGAAGTTGTATAGCACCATCCCGCTCACGGCAACACCAGAACAGCAGAAGACGTTCCGCAACGCCACTATGGTAGGTGTATTACTTGCTGCCCTAGACCTAGAGTATGAGGCAGCACGTTCTCAGATTCTTGCCGATGCTACTATTCCACCGATGGAAGAAGTTTACAGGAGGCTCAGTCATGTACCAGTTCCATCAAATACATCGACTCCACCACCCTCGGCAATGGCGGTCTCCAGAGGACGTGGTAGTTCGTCTTCTTTTCGTGGTCGAGGAAGTGGTGGACGCGGCCGAGGAGGTCGTATCCGTTCTACGTGCTCATTCTGTCGTCGTACTGGTCATTCGGAGGAAACATGCTATTCCAAGCACGGCTTCCCTCCTTCTGCAAGTGTCGCTGATCATGTTCAGGGTCCACCAACAGCTACCTCATATCACAGGTCGAGGAGCTAGTGGCACGGCTTCGTGATATTATGCCACAGTCATCTTCAGAGGGTGCTGACACTTCCGACGTTGCGGCTTCGGCATCAGCTAGTACATCTGCTACTGCCAGTACCTCAGGTAGTACTTCAGTCTCCTGTCATAACCATGATCTCACAGGTTGGATTGTTGATTCTGGAGCCACCCATCATCTCTGTCGTGATAGAGATATCCTGCAGTCCTATAGAGCTGTTCAGCCTGGTCGCTCCGTACTCATAGCTGATGGCACTCATTCCCCTATTGTCGGTCAGGGGGAGACATCTTTGCTGCCCTCTATGCACTTCCAGAATGTTCTACATGCACCAGAGTTCTCTATGAATTTATTATCCATTAGTCAGATTACAAGAGATTTGCACTGTCGTGCTATATTTGATCCATCTTCTGTCATTTTTCAGGACATACGTTTGGGCAGGGTGATTGGTTGTGGTTCTGAGCACAATGGCCTTTATCGTCTTGTACGGAACTCCTATGCTGGCGTCTCACTACATTCTCAGGGTTCCGTATCTCCATATACCTGGCATCTTCGATTTGGTCACCTGCCGCTACAGAAAATGCGTCACCTCCTGCCTCAGATCTCTCCGAATTCGTCATTTCGTTGTGAAGCGTGTCAGTTAGGGAAGCACCATCGGTCCAGCTTCCCCAGTCGTCAGGGTCGGAGCAGTCGCTCCCCATTTGAGTTATTTCATATAGATATTTGGGGTCCCAGTCGTGTCCCAGATCATCAGGGACACAGGTTCTATCTAGTTGTAGTTGATGATTTCTCTCGAGTGTCTTGGACTTTTCTTCTTAAAAATAAATCCGAAGCAGGAAGTGTTATTCAAAATCTTATCAATGAAATTCAAAATGTTTTTTCATCTACTGTTAAATATGTACGTACTGACAATGCATTGGAATTCTGCACTACTTCCCTTGCTCGCTTTCTTTCCTCTAAGGGCATTATCCACCAAACCACATGTGCATACACATCTCAACAGAATGGTGTTGCAGAACGGAAGCATCGACACTTTCTTGATATTGCTCGCACATTACTTATTCAGAGTTGTGCCCCATTAGCCTTTTGGGGGGATGTTATACTTACAGCATGCTATCTGGTCAACCGCATGCCTGCTACTATTCTTGGGGAAAAATCTCCTATCTCTGTTCTCTTTCCTGACAAGGATTTGTTTTCACCTACACCTCGGGTCTTTGGCACAGTTGCGTTTGTTCACCGATTATCTCCAGGAATTGATAAGCTCTCTCCTAGAGCTATCAAGTGTGTTTTTGTGGGCTACTCGAGGACACAGAAAGGTTATCGTTGCTATGACCCCATTCATGACAAGTACTATGTGAGTGCTGATGTTACATTTTTCGAACCTATCATGTACTTCTCCCCTGCAGGTGACAGATTGGTCTCCTCCACACCCACAGATACTAATGTATATGTTCCTCCGCCTCCAAGCCTGGGTCCATCCAACTCCACTATCTCACAACCACCACCACCACCACCTCTGATTGTACCATTTCCTAAGTTCTATACTCGGCGTTCCGGCCCTGCTCAAGCTACATGCCAACCATCCAGCACGCCTCAGGTATGTTCTGATGTTAGCACTAATGATGGGTTAGATAATGCAACAGTGCAGGAGCCTTTACTACAGGAGGAGGATCCGCCAGTCACCACAGTGATAGATGATCTTGATCGGCCTATTGCCCAAAGGAAGCAGAGAAGACAATGTGCATCATATCCTCTTGCGTCTCAAGTATCATTTCATCGTCTCAATGGGGATTTCCAGAGATTCGCAGCCGCTGTCTCGTCGGTTGAGATTCCACGGACCTATCAAGAAGCCATGAAGATTGATTGCTGGTGTCTTGCTATGGAAGAGGAGATGCGTGCCTTACAGTCTCTAGGGACTTGGACTCTAGTCCCTATTCCTCCAGGTGCCTCTGTGGTGAGCTGCAAGTGGGTGTTTACGGTGAAATATCATGCAGATGGGCGTCTCGACAGATACAAGGCCAGACTTGTTGCACGTGGATTTACCGAAACTTATGGGGTAGATTATTTGGATACCTTTTCACCTGTGACTCGACACTCCACTCTTCGCATCCTCCTATCTGTTGCTGTGGTACGTGACTGGACCATCTTTCAGCTTGATGTCAAGAATGCTTTCTTGTATGGTGATCTACAGGAGGAAGTCTACATGCAGCAGCCACCAGGGTTTGCTGCTGAGGGGGAGACTCATATGGTGTGCAGACTTCATAAGGCTATTTATGGCCTCAAACAGAGTCCCCGGGCATAGTTCCAGAAGCTTTCCCAGCTTATTGAACGACAGGGGTTCAAGAGATCAAATGCGGACCATTCACTGTTCATCCAGAAGACTCTTAGAGGTACAGTTGTTGTCATGATATATGTTGATGACATTTTGGTTAGAGGAGATGAGATGATACTCAGGGAATTGAGATAACCAAATCCCTGTTGGGAAGTCAGTTTATTACGAAGGATCTAGGCACGATACGATATTTTCTGGGGATAGAGTTTGCAAGAAATGCACAAAGAATGGTAATGACTCAAAGAAAATATGTCACAGACTTGTTAGTAGAAACAGGAATGACTGGATGCAGGCCGTCGAGCACGCCTATGGACCCAAGCAAGAAACTGTACGACAATGATACCGAAGAGGTGGATCAAAGAAGATACAGAGAGATGGTGGGTAAGCTCTTATACATTACTATAACTCGATCGGATATTGCCTTTGCAGTAAGCCGGCTGAGTCAATTTATGGAGCACCTTGGCAAGTTCATATGGACGCCTTGTATATGATATTGAGATATTTGAAGTCTTCCCCAGGCACATGGTTGCTATTCAGAAAAGATACAGTTTTGTCTATTTCCGCTTGTGCAGACGCAGACTATGCAGGATGTCCAAAAGATCGTAAATCTACTTCTGGATTTGCTATCTTCATAGGTAGCTCTTTGGTTTCTTGGAAAAGCAAGAAACAGACTGTTGTGGCGAGATCCAGTGCTGAATCTGAGTACAGAGCCATGGCACAAGCAAGCGCAGAGATGATGTGGGTTAGAGCAGTCTTAGAAGATTTGAATAAAGATGTCTCCTTACCTATGAATCTTCAATGTGACAATCAGGCAGCATTGTTTATTGCCAATAATTCAACGTTTCATGAGAGAACAAAGCACATCGAGGTGGATTGTCATTATACGAGAGACATGATCCAGAAGGGTTTCATTTCCACTTCTCATGTCAGTTCAGAGGATCAAACTGCTGATATATTTACCAAGCCATTGCTCAGAGGACCCTTCCAGAGATGTTCTTCCAAGCTGAGCATGATTGATATCTATGCTCCATCTTGAGGGGGAGTGTAGAGGTTTATATTATGTTATGATGTATTGTTTCACATTTTCTATTTATATCATGTACGTCCATGTAATTTACCCAAGGGTTTTCTCCCTATATAAGAGACCCGAGGGCTCTATGGAATAAGATAGAAGAGTATTCTTTTACTCTAACTTGTATAGTGGAATGGTAATGGTGAAACATGCATAGAGACATGAGGTGTAGGAGATGGTAACGGTGCTGGTGTTGGTGGTCGTGGCATGTATATAGCATCTGTAGCGTCATATGGTACCAACTGATCACCTGTAGATGAGAAGTACATAACAGATTTGAAAAAGGTAACATCAACACTAATTAGATACCTCATACGCAATGGATCATAACACTTGTACCCCTTCTGTGTTCTTGAGTACCCGACAAAGACACACTTGGCAGCCTTAGGAGAGAGCTTGTCTGTCCCGGGAGACAACTGGTGGACAAAGGCGACCGAGCCAAACACACGAGGAGTAAGAGAGAACAATTCTTTGTCAGGAAAAATAAGAGAAAGGAATCTTCTTACCGAAGACAGATGACGACATATGATTGATGAGGTAACATGCCGTAAGAACAACATCACCCCAGAAAGAATGAGGGGCATGACTCTGTATAAGAAGGGACCCGGTGACATCAAAATGACGATGTTTCCTTTCAGCAACCCCATTCTGTTGGGAAGTATAGGCACATGATGTTTGGTGGATGATCGCTTGAGATGAAAAATAACTGCATAGGGTATGAGTGCAAAATTCCAGAGCATTATCACTTCTCACAATTTTAACAGATGTAGAAAAAACATTACGAACTTCATTGATGAAAGTGATGATAATATTTCCGGCTTCAGATTTATTCTTTAATCGAAATACACATGACACACGAGAGAAATCATCCACAATAACTATATAAAACATGTGTCCCTGATGATCAGAAACACGACTAGGACCCCATATATCGACATGAAACAATTCAAACTTGGAGGTACTACTCCGACATTGATGACTGGGGAAAGTAGACCGATGATGCTTTCCCAACTGACATGTCTCACGTTGAATGGACGTGTGAGGTGAAATCTGAGGTAACACATGACATAGTTTCTTACGACTGTACATTCTGCTTGATAGTAAATATGTCATGCTGGAGTTGCAGAATCTTCGTCTCATTCTTAGCCTGAGAATATGTAGCAACAAGAATATCCCATATTGCTTTTGCAGTGGGCTGATGAAGAATATCATTGGCAATCTCAATTGTCAGGGTTCCAGATAGCCAAACCTTGACATATGCATCATCTGTCTCCCATGAGGCATTGACCCCAGTCTTCTCACCAGGCTCTTCTTCAATAAGAATGTGTTTCTTACCAGTTGACTTAATCATACTCATGAACTGCATTGCCCACAGTTCATAATTTGAACCATCCATCTTCACAATAGGCGTTGGACCTCTGAAGGCGCCTATAGATGGGATGTCTGCCTTGCTTTCTGACAAAGTGATAAAGGAAGACTTGGGTAGTAGAATGAAGATATGATCGTCTACACGGACATTAACAGGTTTAGTTGCATATGTAGACTCAAACAACCAAACCCATTAATTTGGAGATGCCCGTGCGGAACGAGTTTTGGGGCCGTATACGTGCTGACTTAAGGTTGCACGTACACGGAGGTCGAGAGCTTTACACGCACAGTTGTGCGCACTGGAGCACCCGAGATCACGTGCAGGGGCGCGCACGATCACGCGTACTGGGGCACTGACGCGCACGATCACGCGCACTGGTGCACAGGGATCACGCCCTAGCACTGGCTCACTGGCGTAGGAAGATCATGCGCAGGGGTGTAGGAATGGCGCACGATCACGCGCAGGAGTGCGTAGGATCACGCCCTAGCACGCAGCGTGCGAGAGGCGAGGAGGGCTATTGCGCCGCAACTTGCCCTAGCGCACGACGCGCACGAGGCAACGCACCTCACAGGGAGGAGGCGTAAGATCAGAGGTGGCGCGATGCGGGAAGGCGCGCAGAGGGCTCGAAAGTGGAGGCTACGTTTATTGTTTGGTTCGAGAACTTCGATCTAGGACCGTCGTTTTGATACCATGTTGGGAAAATGAGAAAACATTTTTATTCCATCAACCCTAGACTCTCTTATATAGGAGAGTAGCCTGTGGGTAAAATACATAAAGAGTCCAACAAGAAAAGAAAAATATAAGAAAAGTACAGAAGTGAATAACATATCTCTACAAAGGAGTTGTTCTTCAGCCCTCATGTTTTTTGGATCTGTTGCTTTTGTCCATCGGTTGTCTTCAGGGATTGACAAGCTCACTCCAAGGGCTGTCAAATGTGTCTTTGTTGGATACTCCAGAACTCAGAAGGATTATCATTGCTATGATCCGTTGCACAAGAGATATTATGTCAATGCAGATGTCACTTTTTTTGAGTCTGTCATGTATTTTTCACCTACAGGCGACAGGTTGACTCTTTCATATTCGGATGATCACGGTCTACATTCCACCTCCGTCCATGCGTCAACCACCTTCCTTACCACCTCCTCTATTACCACCTCCATCACCACCATCATCGCCACCACCACATATTATTCCAGTTCCTCCACTACCTCATCACTACAGTTGACGGTCTGCTCCTGTACATGTTCTTGATCCATCATCCAGCACACTCCAGGTTTATTCTTATAACATTACTTCTAATAAAGGATTAATAATGGTTCTCCGTAGGGCTCCTCTACGAATGATGATGATCAAGGGGATGGAAGGAATGATGATGATGATCTGGATTTACCCATTGTTATTAGGAAACAATAGTGTTCTTGTGCATCATACCCAATTGCTTCTCATGTCACCTTCGAGCGTTTGGCAGGTGATTTTGGGAAGTTTGTAGCTACCTTGAACACCGTGGCTATCCCACAGACTTTACCAGAAGGCGTTGACAGATAGTCGATGGTGTTTAGCCATGGAGGAGGAGATGACGACTCTACAGTCCGGACGTACATGGAGCATAGTACCTGCTCCTTCTGGGGCGTCGTTAGGGAGCTGCAAATGTGTTTTTACAGTGAAAAAAATGCAGATGGCAGCATTGATCGATACAAAGTTAGGCTTCATCTATGGCGATCTTCAGGAGGAAGTATATATGTAGCAACCACCAGGGTTTACTGCTGAGGGGAGTGTACACAAGTATGTAGACTTCATAAGGCCATATAAGAGCTTGAGCCCGAGAGCTTGGTTCCAGAAGCTCTCAGACTTGTTTGAAAAGCAACGGTTCAAACGATACAATGCAGATCATTCTCTTTTCAAACAAATAACTACCAAAGGTACGTCTGCTATTATGGTATATGTTGATGATATTCTCATTACAGAAGGAATAAGGATGGCTAAAGACTTTCTGGGTCGTGAATTCATTACCAAGGACCTTGGAACTCTCAGATACTTTTTGGAACGGGAGTTTGCCAGAAATCAGCTAGGACTAGTAATGACTCAGAGGAAATACGTCACTAATCTGCATAGTGACACATGTATGTTTGGGTGTATACCTGCTACTACACCTATGTATCCAAGCATGAAGTTGTACGAGAATGATACTGATGAAGTAGACAGGAGAACTTATAGAAAACTGGTAGGAAAGCTTCTTTATGTTACGATTACCAAACTAGATGTCTCATTTGCAGTTAGTAGAGTTAGTCAGTGTAACATCCGGATCCTAACAAATCCGGCCCGATTAAGGTCTGTTTAACCCAATAAAGTTGTCGGTCGGTATTGGATGACTTATATCGATTAATTGGTCGTGAATCAAAAGTCGTTCGGGCAAAATCGACTAAAAATCGGTTACTTTGTAATGCGCACCGCGAAAAGCCGCGACGTAAATTCAGAAACTGCAAAACGAACCGAGACCATCATAATTTCTGATTTGACGAAAGAAGACCAACGGAATCGACCGTTTGTCTATCAGAGGCCGTTTGATATTTTAAAATCACGAAATTCAATCTTAAACAAAAACCATATCCGAAAATTTCGGGTATTCGAAACCCAACCAGAAGTATATCAATATTATACTCATATCGATCGTCATTCAGAGACGATCACATCGAGATATTGTGCATCAAAATCCAAGGCTCGAGGTGCTCGTACCGTCGATTTTTAAGTATATTAAATAAAGAGATTTTTTTTTAAAAAATATATATATATATATATATAATAAAAATATTTTCAGCAGCAGACAACTACTGTTGACAACAACCAAATTCCAGCCGTGGGTTTGTCTTCCCTCTTTTTCAGCCACTTTGTTTGACTCATTATAACACTTGGCATCCAAAAGACCCTTCCCTTAACTATATAAACACCAACATACCAAAACCCTTCTTATTCCCTCAAATCCTCTCAAATTTCCGTCAAGAGAAGATAGGGAAGCTCTGTTCTACTCCTCAATCTGCAGCTATGTGCATGTGGAGATCTCCCAAATAGAAGAACTAATCAAAGGTATACTCCTCTCTTTCTCCTTTTATTCCAACGCTGCCTCTCTTCTCTTATCTTTTTCCCCTTCCTCCACTGTCCCTTTCTCCCTATTCCTTCCTCGACTCCAACGAAGGAAAGACTTCAGCCGTTAGAAATTCCAGCCAAAGAAAAGTGGGATACTGTTGCTGATGCTCTCATTTGGGTAGCTATTTTCTGCTCCAATTTCAGCCAAAGGAGCTGCTGGAAGCCCCTCTCTTGCTACTGATTTCTCCATCCAGCAGTTGGGGAAATTGCATGCAATTGCAGCCCCAAATTTCCAAGCACTGCATGCACATATCTAATCTCCAAAACTTGAGATTTCAAAGGTACCTCTCTATACCCCCATTTGCTGCCATGCATGCACATATCACTCATTCTTTTTGCTGCCATATATGAAGATTTTACATATTCCCTTTTATATGATTAAGAGAGAAGTTTGTGATCCATTCTACTGCACTTAAAATATGTATGGTTGGAACTACAAATTTCTAGAAATTACGTTTAAAAGAATGGAAACACTAATTTGAATAGAAATCGAAGATTTTTCTTAGCTCTAGGTTGATCGAATAGGAATGAGTATCAAATGGGGATCTTGTCCAGCCACTGTAAAAGCATTTGCATGCAAGATTTAAGGTCAAATTGGGTACACTCCCCATCCCATCTCTTGCTGCCATACATGTCTCTTACATTTCTTGCATTATTGTATTCTTTTAGATCTAACAAGGTATAATCCTTTCCCCTATTCTCCTTGCTGCCATACTTGTGTATAAACATCATCCATTATCTTTGATGCCATGCATGTGCAAGTAAACACCTTTTTGTTGTCATTCATACACTTCTACAAATATCTTATCTCTAATATTAGGGAATTTGTGGAACAACTATCCATATAATACATCTCAAGCTTGTAATAAATCTATATAATACAGTTGCACCTCCTTTGGACAGCACCAGAGAGTTCTTGAGACCAAGAAATACCAAGCAAGTGAGAATACTAGTTTGTTTATCCTTCTTTACCACTAACAGGAAGTCCATATAATAATTGATCATGATGTTGGGTAACAAATCCAAATTTTAATGCAAGGCTTACATTTGGTCTTAGGAAAACAGTAGACCATTAGCAAGATTTATGAATGGAGTAGCCAGAATGTTGAGCTAAATTCTAAATATCAGATAATAACATTTGGAAAATTTTGTACCCAAACCTAGTTCTGTTAATTTAAATTAAGATTTTGTTTAGTTCTAATGATGACAATAATTGGGATGCCTTTGGGATAAAGGCAACGTGGTTGTAGATAAGGGAATGCTGTTAGTGAAAAAAAATATAATATTTCCATTTTTTCATGGGGGAAGTTGAAGTGCTCGCATATAGTCCACCTGTGGCTGAATTTCTAGCAATGAATTTAGATCTAGGGAGAAATAGAGTGGTTTGAATTTATAGAAAAGGATATCTTAATTAAGAATCCTCAAACATATATCGATCCCTCAACTGTGGCGCAGTTGATGTGGCAGAAAACAGTAACTGCTATTAGTATTGGATGCATTTGGATTATTGAATGCATTAAGGGGCTTATTAGTATAATTGTTGACACTGATTTCTTTGAATAGAAAAGTAGTTGTTTTCTTCTCAGTCTATTAATATACATTTGTTTTTAAAAAGAACATCGATATACTTATGGTCTTGGGTGAGATATCAGACAATAGATCCTATTCGATAAATAGCAAATGGTTAGGATTAATGAAGTAGAAGATACTGGGATATTTTTTATGAAGTAACCTCTTCAATTAGTTCTAGGTGACAAAGGGATTGAAAATTGTGAAGAGATGGTTTTGGAAATGTTAGCTGGTTACCTAAGAATCTTCCTGGACTGGATTCTTCAAATCTCGGTATCCTTGAGAATTACTCACATTAAGTTTATCTCGTTAAATTCGATTGCCATGCTTTGTGAAAACAATAAAGATTTCAAGATTTCATATTAAGAAGATTTACTCGATTGAACAAAAACAAAAAGGGATCAACAAAACTTTCCAATCGGTGATGATTATAAATTGGTGCTGGTCACGGTAAACTTTACACCTGACTGTGCGAGGGCGCGGTGACCCTCAACTGGGTGGAGGAAAGGAATCCCAGTTTGGGCAGCGGCCGCCAAGTGCGCGGGTCTAGGATCCCAGTCCCTTTTCCGTTTTTATGCAAGCTTGCAGTGTTTTTACGCCTCGTTGGGATCCCGACTTTAGACCAGTTACGTTGACCCTGTTTTAGGATACCCAGGCGGGGGATCCTTGGTTTTCAGTTTCACGTACGGGCTCGGTTGCCCGTTACCGGTCGGGCTATTTCTAGAGCGACTTTTCCGGGAAGACCCTCTCACCCGTCTCAGTGGCGTAGTTTGGGAGTAGACCTATCCCTCTATTGGACCGTCCTTCCAATTAGAGGGCGAGACGGAGAGCCCTTGTGTTGGCTTCTTCACCGCTTGAGTTTTTCTTTCGCCAACAGACTTGGCGATTCTACATCCAGATCATCCATATCTATATCTATATCTACATCATCGGGAGTTACATCAGAAAGAGAGTTACAGTCATGATTTGGAGGAAATCACTATTTAAAATTGAGATGATTAGAAGTGACTATAATCAGTTTTGAAATCCCTATAAAGATCACAGTTAAGTTGAGTAAATGGAAGTGACTATAAGCTGAATTCGAAATCTTAATAAGCTAGTGGACGTGTTGGGAACTTAGTTAGGATGCATTATACAACACCGCATGCCTACGGAGGCACCCCGACCCTAAGACATTCCCCAAGTCTTAGAGTCATAGTGCGAGGTTTCACAAGAACCAAGACCACAGACTATTCATTAGACTTAAGAATTAAATAAATCATTATATCTTCTCATCTTATCTTTCCCATCATCAAAATAAAAAATATGATCTTTGAGTAATATGAGAATAAAATATACATACTTATGATCAATTAGTCACCATAGAAATATATTTATGTGGGAAATGTGGGATAATAGCTGATCATGAGAAGTACTTGCTAGAAATTTGGAAACCTTTTATATTTGCAAGTAGAAATAACTTTGAAATTTGAAATATTCCTGCCTCTCTACTTGCTTGCTTTTGGTCACAATAAATGCCTGTTATTTTTATATAAGTTTTTGGGAGGTACCAGCAATCGCTGACGACTCTTCTTTCCTAACGTGTTTGGCAGGCAAACAACCTGCAGTTTTAGTAGCAGTTCAGTAGCTATACATGCTTCCTGGAGATAAGTATACACTAGACGGTATGATTTACTTTGTCTCAATTTTTGTTCAATTTATAATGTATTATGTTTCTTTCTCTTCAGTCAGATTTTGGGATATTGTATGTACTGTCAGAAATTGGTAAATGTTGTAAAATATATGGAAGTTAATGAAATGAGAATTGGTGACAATTGTTCTATGAGCTTGTGGTTATGAATGTTAACGTAAATGTTTGATGAAATTATTTCATTCGCGAAAAATTTTCCCCGTACTTTCAGTTACTTAATGCGATAGTAATGAATGTTGTAACGCGAAATATATAATTAATGGGTACCCGGATCCTCGGGGGTTCACATTTTTGGTATCAGAGCAGTGGTACCTCGATACGCACATTCGCAGTATTTCAATTCCGATCGCATTAAGTTCTCGGATAACGACAGTTTTCCGACTTGTCGTAAGTCCGAGAAGGGAAATATGACATTCAGATCCAATCACCACAGATGTCACCAATTTCATTAATTTTCATATTATGTCCCAAGAAGAGAAAAAGCATATATCATATGATCTGCGAACAATAAATTTTATGACTAATGAATGGTTCTCATTTAGAGCCATGTCATCCCGACCAGACCAGGAGATGACTAATGAACTAGCACACATACTGACTACTCTTATCGACCTTTCCATGACCTATTTGATTCTGGTATGACATGCTCTTTTCTTGCTTCGAGACTACTAGCTTCTTTAGGTAGAGTCGCAGAGACTCTCTCTTCTCCATATCACATACGAGGGTCAGGTGGCCAGCTGTTTGTTATTTCTCTGATAGTCAGGCATTTGCCCGTACTGATTGGAGGACACGAGATGCTAGCAGATTGTCTACTACATTTTGATGAGTTTGACTTAATTTGGGGCATGGATTGGCTATCTACTCATTATGCACTGGTTGATTGCTTTAGGAAGACAATTGTCTTCATGATCCCAGATTTACCCGAGTTTACTTTTGAGAGTATTTTACATAACTCCACCATGGAGTACATTTCAGTATTGCGAGCTCAGCGACTTGTTGATCAGGGTTGTGATTCATATCTTGCATTTGTTCAGGAGATATCTGATCAGGAGCCGATGACACAGGACATCAGAGTAGTATCTGAATATCCAGATGTGTTTCCTGATGAGCTACCACGATTACCTCCTGAGAGAGAGATCGAGTTCTAGATCACACTACTACCAGATACCCAGCCAATACTAAGGATGGATCCATGAGATTATGCATCGATTATCGGCAGTTGAACAAGAGAACGGTGAAGAACCGTTATCCCTTACCGCGCATCGATGATTTATTCGATCAGCTCCAGAGATCTTCGGTGTTCTCGAAGATCGATCTTCGCTCCGGCTATCATCAGCTGAGGATTCGCGAGTCGGATATTCCGAAAACAACCTTCAGGACTCGCTATGGACACATTGAGGGAGCACAAGCTATATGCCAAGTTGAGCAAGTGTGAGTTCTGGTTATCCTAGGTCTCATTTTTGGGATACGTCATTTCTGGGGCAGGTATCGCAGTTGATCCTGCGAAGATTGCGGCAGTTATGTCTTGGGAGCAGCCCAAGACAGTTACACATATTCGGAGCTTCCTCGGGTTAGCGGGTTATTACAGACGCTTTGTCAACGGATTTTCACGCATCGTTCGCCCTTTGACACGATTGACACAAAAAGGAGTTTCATTCATTTGGGACAATTCATGCGAGCAGGCCTTCAGGACGCTGAAGGAGAGATTAACTACAGCACCTATTCTTGCTCTTCCTTCAGGCACTCAGGACTATGTGGTATACACAGATGCATCTGGGGAAGGTCTAGGAGCAGTATTGATGCAAAGAGGACAGGTGATTGCTTACGCATCACGGCAGTTGAGACCGCATGAGCGGAACTACCCCACACATGACTTAGAATTGGCGGCAGTTGTCTTCGTTCTGAAGATCTGGCGACACTATTTATATGGGGTAAATTTTGAGATCGTCACAGATCACAAGAGCCTAAAGTATATGTTTGATCACAACAGTCTCTTCCTACTCCTGAGTGGAAATGGGAGAGCATCTCTATTCTATGGATTTCATCACAGGCTTGCCGAAGATGCCAGGTGGCCATGATTCCATTTGGGTCGTTGTTGATAGGTTGACCAAGTCAGTTCATTTTATACATGTCAACACGACTTACACTCCATCTAGATTGGCCAAGCTTTATGTGCATAATATCATTAGACTTCATGGTATACCACGGGAGGTGGTGTCTGATAGAGATTCGAGGTTTACTTCACATTATTGGCATCAGTTCATGTCAGCACTACAGACAGAGCTGAAGATGAGTTCTGCCTATCATCCGCAGACTGATGGGCAGAGTGAGCGCACTATTCAGACACTTGAGGATTTGCTTCGCGCTTGCACTTTAGAGTGGAAAGGGTCCTGGAATGACCATCTGTCGTTAATGGAATTCACGTACAACAATAGCTATCATTCCAGTATTTGCATGGCACCATTCGAAGCCCTATACGGGCAGAGATGCCTTACACCTCTTAGTTGGCGTGAGGTAGGTGATCATGCCCTTTACTCCGTGGATCTCCTGGAGAGAGCTGTTGAACTTGTGAGAGGGAGGCTTATGACATCACAAAGCCGCCAGAAGAACTATGCGGATCGTCGGAGGAGAGACATAAAGTTTCATGTAATTTAATTATTTCCTCTTCACCATTCAATTATGACATATATGTTCAACTTAATCTCATACTAACGACATTCCTACAAAATATAGATAGGAGATTGGGTATTCCTCCGTGTATCTCCCATGAAGGGAGTGCAGAGATTCGGTGTCCGTGGCAAGTTGGCGCCACGATATGTTGGACCGTTCGAGATTCTTGCTCGAGTGGGGAAGGTTGCTTACTGAGTAGCCCTTCCTCCACATCTTTCAGCTATCCATGATGTCTTCCATGTATCCCATCTGAGGAAGTATGTGCACGACCCTCGGCACATTATCAGTTACGAGAATCTTGACGTGGAACCTGACTTGACATATGAGGAGAAGCCAGTACAGATACTTGATAGTGTTATGAAGAAGCTTCGCAGCAAAGAGATTCTATTATTCGTGGTGTTGTGGCATCGACACGGCGTCAAAGAGGCGACGTGAGAGACTGAAGCTGTAGACCCCTCAGGATCCGGGTACCCGTTTACGCGCAATTCGCAAGATATCATTCACAATTATATCGCACAGGTTGTAAAAATACAGGGAAAAATTTTTTTTTCGCGACTATGACATTCATTCTCATCACATGACCACAAGTAAAAGAGATAGATATCACCAGAATTTCCTTTCATTAATATTCATATCCATTTACAACATGTACAAGCATATTCCATGTTACAACATATATCCCAAAATGTGACAAAAGAGATAGCATTTACATCATCATCTGTACAAAAACTAAGACAAAGTAAATCATACCGTCGGGTGTACACTATATCTCCTGGAAGCATGTATATACTGAGCGGCTACTAAACTGCAGGCTGTTTGCCTGCCACACACAATAGGAAGAAAAGGCGTCAGCGGTTGCTGGTACCTCCCAAAAACTTATATAAAATAACGGGCATTTATTATTTACAAAAGAAACAAGCAGAAAGGCGAGAGCAACTCAATTTAAGATTTAATTCTACTTGCAAATGAAAACGGTTTTCAGGTTACTTGTAAGCATCTCAAATGTTCGTAATGCATTTCTAATGGCTTTCCCCTGAACCCGGCATTTCCCATATGTAACATTATTTCGATAGCAGTTGCGTAATCATGAGTGTGTGAGGGGGAATGCATATATCATTTTCCTTAGAGATCATGTTGGTTAGTGAAAGAATGGAAAAGTTGAGATTGTAGAGATCTATTAATTTATTTAAATTCTTGGGTAGAGAGAATGGTCTTTTGATCTTAACTTCTCAATTCCTCAACTTCAATGTTTCAGATATAACTCCAGATGTTGTAGATGTAGATATGGATGATCTAGATATAGAATCGCCAGTCTGTTGGCGAAGTAACTCAAGCGGTGAAGAAGCCTGCAAATGGCTCTTCCGTCTCGCCCTCTAATTGGAAGTGCGGTCCAATAGAGGGATAGGTCTATTCTCCAACTACGCCACTGAGACGGGTGAGAGAGACTCCCTAGGAAAAGTCGCTCTAGAAACACAGCCCGACTAGTACGGGCAACCGAGCTCGTACGTAAAGCTGAAAAACCAGGATCCCCCGCCTGGGCATCCTAAAACAGGGTCAGCGGAACTGGTCTAAAGTCTGGATCCCAACGAGGCGTAAAACACTGCGAGCTCGCGTAAAACCGAAAAGGGACTGGGATCCTAGACCCGCGCACTCGGCGGCCGCTGCCCTATCTGGGCTTCCTATCTTCCGCCCAGTTGAGAGTCACCGCGCTCTCGCACGATCATGTGTAAAAGGTCATCATGACCGGCACTCTTTAATTGTCATTACTGATTAACCAACATAACCTATTACTCAAATCTCCATGACCATATTTGAATAATGATGTATGCCCCTTCCTTTTTATTTGATATTCAAAATTCCACTAATGTGATATAAATCTCAACATCCACTTAGATTCCCGTCAAGCCTTAAGGGTAAGTAGAGTCCAACATATGAAATGAAGGGTCTATCCGAAAGATATCATGTACTTAATCATATATTCAAATTTCGTTCTAATGAGTATACCCGTGATAATAATGTCATAACCAGCATACCGACCTCTTAAATTTACTAAGCAAATATTTAATCATTATAAAGTTTGTGCCACATTCTTGTGCCAATATTACAAGTATCAAGGATATTTAGGAAAATGAACTAACAGGTGATGTATCAACAAAAAGGTCAATTTCAATATTCGTTAGAACACCCTTGATCTATTTGGAACTCGTATCATGTTCTCGTGTTGAAAATCTCCATGAACTGCAATTTATATCTCTACTTTAAGTGTGGTCGTTCTAATGGGCAATAGTATAGTTTAGAACTATGAGATATATGGGGTTGCAATTTCAGGAAGGGCTTTCTAATTCTGGAGAAAAATCTTATTTCCCTTATGTAGTGAAGGCCCAACATATCACAGTTACAAATTTTTTTTTTTTGATTGTGGAACTGCGAGGAGATATGAAAATGTTTTAAAAAAAATTGCTATGCTAAAATCTATTACAACAGTTATATTACTATTGGGATAAATGGGCTAGAAGTTCACAGATTGACTCCCCTGAGAAAGTATATATATTACTTGATGATAGCTTACTCATATCTATATTTATAGCAGAGTAATGGATGTATTTATAAGTTAAAAGATGTATATTTATATGATGCAATAAAAAGTCTATTACTTTGATCTTTAGAGAAACAAGAACAAAAATTAGATTTTTTTCTCTTTTTTTTTTTTTAACAAAAGAAATCATGAATGAGCAACAAAACAACTATGAATCTTTACACTCACTACAGATAATACTAATTGAGAGCATGTGTTCTACACTAACATCTCCTCTTATTAGAGAAATAACAACTTGCACAAGTATTATGGAATGCACCCTAAATGTTTCCAGGTTGTATATGCATAAGTTGTTATCTTATACATCTATTTACAAAATTGACAATTGATATACTCATAAGCTAACAAAAACTCCTATATGGAGATTTAGTAAACAAACATTTGATACTGAAAACAATTATACTATATAATTTCTGCCTTATGTTTAACCTTTTTATACATACATTTTAAACATAAATTCCAGGCCCCCATGGTGTGTGTGTATATATATACACATAATATATATATCCCAAAATTCCTGTAAAAAATACAGTTCGATAATTTGGCTCAATTCAAAGCTACAAGCTTGCACCAATTTATAGGCCATTGTTCTGGCAGTAGTTACATTAAGCAGTATGTACAGAAAATATTTAACAAAAATGTTCTCCCAGATTCAATCGATGAAAGGCTTACAATAGATACTTAAAAAAAAAATATAAGAAGATTCATAAGTACAATAAATGACCTTCAAAAACTAATCATCACACCTCTTATAGACACTGGATCAAAATTCGGTTTATAACAAGCATGCTTGGCAGCAAAGGTGGGGAGGGATTTGTACAAGAGATCATTTTTATAGCATGCATGGCAGCAAAATGGAGGCTAAGGATAGTACCTCTCCAGATTTCCAAGATGAAATCACGTAGGCTGGAATCTTGAGCTAAAAGAAGCACTCCAGGTTATTCTTGAGACTCCAGGGAACAGCAACATGCAGAAAGGGAGCTGGGGTTTTTTCTTCTGGAATTGGAAACGAAGAAGGAGATGGAAATGGGGAGTCCCTTCGTTGGGATTTGGGGGATATAGCGAGAGAGAATGTGTTGATATATATAGATGGAGGAGAGGTCTATACCTCGGCCAAGTGTAGAAAAAGACACCCTACGTGGAACAGAAAGAGAAAAGAAGATTTTTTTTTTTAAAAATATAACGTGGTCTGTTGTTGCAATTAGAGATTAATATTTTATTTATTTATTTTCTTTCTTTTTTTTTTATTGATATACAAAAGTTCATCGTATTCACACCTCGGGTCTCGGAATTTGACGCACAAAATCTTGTTTTGACCGTCTCAAAATAACGGTCAATATGAGTATAATATTGATATACTTCCGGTCGAGTTTTGAATACCCGATATTTTCGAATACGGTTTCGGTTTGAGGTTAAATTTTTTTGATTTAAAATTATCAAACGACCTCCGATTGACGAACGGTCGATTCCGTTGGTCTTGTATCTTCGAATCGGATCTAATGACGGTCTCGGTTCGTTTCGCGGTTTCCGAATTTGCGTCGCGGCTTTTCACGGCGCGCATTACAAAGTGACCGATTTTTGGTCGATTTCGTTCGAACGACTTTTGATTCACTATTAATTGATCGTTTTAGGTTGTTTAGTATTGACCGATAACGTTTTTGGGTTCGTTAGACCCAAATTCGGACGACTTCGGGTTTGATTGGAAACCGGATGCTACAAATATAAAAACCTCAAAGGGAGTCTCGTCCTCGAGACTCGAGTTAAGGCTATTCGGTGACTTGTTTGTATTTCATATGTCCATAAAAACCTCAAAGGGTTTTGAACCCATAAAAACCTCAAAGGGAAAACAAGTCATATATTTATAATGTGTCTAATTACAAAAGCTTGTTTTGACGATTACATCAAAATAGCTGCGGATATCGTGCCCGCATGTCGGCTTCAGTCTCCCATGTCGCTTCCTTGACGCCGTGTCGGTGCCACAACACCTTGACCAATGAAATCTCTTTGCTGCGAAGCTTCTTCACAGCACGGTCAAGTATCTGAACTGGCTTCTCCTCATATGTCAGATCCGGCTCTACGTCAAGATTCTCGTAATTGATGACGTGCCGAGGGTCGTGGACATACTTCCTCAGATTGGATATGTGGAAAACATCATGAATAGCTGAAAGATGTGGAGGAAGGGCTACTCGGTATGCCACTTTCCCCACTCTAGCCAGAATCTCAAAAGGTCCAACATATCGCGGCGCCAACTTGCCACGAACACCGAATCTCTGCACTCCCTTCATGGGAGATACTCGCAAAAACACCCAATCTCCAACCTATAATCGATAGGAGTGTCATTAATATGAGAGTAATTTGGACATATTTATATATGTCAAAGAAGAATAATAATTAGATTACCTGGAACTCTAAGTCTCTCCTCCGACGATCCGCATAGCTCTTCTGGCGGCTCTGTGCCGTCAGAAGCCTCCGCCCCACAAGATCAACAGCTCTCGCAGTCTCTTCCAAGAGATCCACGGAATATAAAGCATGATCACCTACCTCACGCCAACTGAGAGGTGTGAGGCATCTCCGCCCGTATAGGGCCTCGAATGGTGCCATGCCAATACTGGAGTGATAGCTGTTGTTGTACGTGAATTCCACCAAAGGCAAATGGTCCTTCCAGGACCCTTTCCACTCCAAAGTGCATGCGCGAAGTAGATCCTCAAGCGTCTGAATGGTGCGCTCACTCTGCCCATCTGTCTGCGGATGATAAGCAGAACTCATCTTCAGCTCTGTCTGTAGTGCTGACATAAACTGGTGCCAATAATGAGATGTGAATCTCGAATCTCGGTCAGACACCACTTCTCGTGGTATACCATGCAGCCTGATAATGTTCTGCACATAGAGCTTGGCCAATCTGGATGGAGTATAAGTCGTGTGGACAGGTATGAAGTGGGTTGACTTGGTCAATCTATCCACAACGACCCATATGGAATCATGGCCACCTGGCGTCTTCGGCAATCCTGTGACAAAATCCATAGAAATGCTCTCCCATTTCCACTCGGGAATAGGGAGAGACTGCAGTAATCCTGGCGGTCTCCTGTGCTCAGCCTTGACCATCTGACAGGTCATGCATCTGCTAACATGTAGTGCCACATCGCGCTTCATCCCATCCCACCAGAAATGTCGACGCAGATCACGGTACATCTTCGTACTGCCTGGATGGATAGATAACCGTGAACTGTGTGCCTCGTCGAGAATGTCTCTGCGAAGCTGCTCATCATTGGGTACAACGACCCGTCCTGCCTTCCATAAAATAGACTCCATCACAACAAAGTCGTCAAACTCGTCCTTGATGGCGCGCATGTATCTATCATGAATCCAAGGATCGGTCTTCTGGCCCTCAACAATACGATCCCAAAGACTGCTGTATCGTGGAGGTACGGCGGTAGAAATGGATGTGCTCTCCTGAGGATGCCAATCACTCAAAGCTGCAAGTGTATCCCACGTGTATAGCCAGTTCGCCGTACCCTCAGCATGTGCTCTCCTGCTAAGTGCATCAGCCACCACGTTTCCCTTACCGGGATGGTAAGAGATCGTGCAATCATAGTCCTTCAGCAATTCGAGCCATCTACGCTGCCTCATGTTCAGCTCCTTCTGATCAAAGATGTACTTCAGACTCTTGTGGTCTGTGAAAATCTCGAAGTTCACCCCATATAGATAGTGGCGCCAGATCTTCAAGGCGAAGACAACTGCCGCCAACTCCAAGTCATGTGTGGGGTAGTTCCGCTCGTGCGGTCTCAACTGTCGTGATGCGTAAGCAATCACCTGTCCTCTCTGCATCAACACTGCTCCGAGACCTTCTCCAGATGCATCCGTGTAGACTGCATAGTCCTGAGTGCCTGAAGGAAGAGCAAGAATAGGCGCTGTGGTCAACCTCTCCTTCAGTGTCTGGAAGGCCTGCTCACATGAATCGTCCCAAATGAATGGAACTCCCTTCTGCGTCAATCGTGTCAGAGGACGAACAATGCGTGAAAATCCGCTGACAAAGCGTCTGTAATAGCCCGCTAATCCGAGGAAGCTCCGAATCTGAGTGACTGTCTTGGGCTGCTCCCAAGACATAACTGCATCTATCTTTGCAGGATCAACTGCAATGCCTGCTCCAGAAATGATATGCCCGAGAAATGAGACCTGGGATAACCAGAACTCACATTTGCTCAACTTGGCATATAGCTTGTGCTCCCGCAATGTATCTAAGACAATCCGTAGATCATTCGCATGATCCCATTCATTCCGTGAATAGATGAGCACATCATCGATGAACACTACTACAAACTTGTCCAAGTATGGACGGAAGATACGGTTCATCATATCCATGAAAGCCGCAGGTGCATTGGTGAGCCCAAACGGCATCACCACAAACTCGTAGTGTCCATAGCGAGTCCTGAAGGCTGTCTTCGGAATGTCCGACTCGCGAATCCTCAGCTGATGGTAGCCTGAGCGAAGGTCGATCTTCGAGAAAACCGAAGATCCCTGGAGCTGGTCAAACAAATCATCGATACGTGGCAAGGGATAACGGTTCTTCACCGTTCTCTTGTTCAGCTGCCTGTAATCGATGCATAGTCTCATGGATCCATCCTTCTTCTTGACAAATAGAACCGGAGCACCCCAAGGTGACGTGCTCGGCCTCACGAATCCCAAGTCAAGCAACTCCTGCAACTGCACCTTCAGCTCCCTCAACTCGGCTGGTGCCATGCGATATGGTGCCATTGAGATCGGCTGTGTATCTGGCAACAATGTGATCTCGAACTCAATCTCTCTCTCAGGAGGTAGCCCTGGTAGCTCATCAGGAAATACGTCAGGGTATTCTGAGACTACTCGGATGTCCTGTATCATCGGCTCCTGATCAGACACCTCCCGAACAAAAGCAAGATATGAATCGCAACCCTGATCAACAAGTCGCTGGGCTCGCAATACTGAAATGTACTCCATGGTGGAGTCATGTGTAGTACCCTCAAACGTGAACTCGGGTAGATCTGGAATCCTGAAGACAACCGTCTTCCTAAAGCAATCAACAAGTGCATGATGAGTGGATAGCCAATCCATGCCTAAAATCAAGTCGAACTCATCAAGCTGTAGGAGTAGACAGTCTGCGATCATCTCGTAACCGCCAATCAGTACGGGCAAGTGCCTGACTATCAGAGATATGACAAATAACTGGCCACCTGGCCCTCGGATGTGATATGGAGACGATAGCGTCTCTGCAACTCTATCTAAAGAAACAAGCAACCTCGAAGCAAGGAAAGAGTGTGTCGCACCGGAATCAAATAAAACATGGAAAGGTCGGCCCAAGACTGAGACCATACCTTTCACCACTGTAGCCGCTGAACGTGCCTGCTCCTTAGTAACGGCATGTAACTGTCCCTGCCTGGCTGATGCAGCACTAGAACCTGCCACACTCTGCGTCTGTCTCTGCTGCTGCGGTCGCCTGAAGTTGGAGTTCCTGCCACGGAAACTCCCTGAACGCCGTGTCTGAGGCTGTGGCTGAGAAGGCTGTGGCTGAGGCTCGCCAGAAGCCTGTGGGCACTGTGCACGGTAATGTCCCCACTCGTGACATCGGTAGCACCGGACTGGTCGAGTAGAGGGAGTAGCTGTGTCCGTGCTCCGAGCTGGTCCTGCAGGTGGTCTATCTGCTCGCTGCGACCCAGATGGTCGAGTGGACTCTGTACCTCGTCCGGCAAGTGCTCCTCCTAGAGTAGTCGATGGAGAAGAGCGAGCACTGCCAGAGAATGCCGAACCTGTAGGTCGGAACCGTCTGGCTGACCTCTGCTGCTGAAACGGTCGATGTATCGGCCCAAAATATCGCCGCGGTCTAGGCGGTGCTCCAGACGAGCTCCCGTAACGTCTCCCTCTGATGTCCTCGAACTTCTCCGCAGCATCGGTAGCCTCGGAGATAGAAGTGATGTGTAGTCCAGCCAGCTTCTCCTGCACCTCCTCTCGCATGCCGCCAATGAACTTCTCCAGATTCTCCTCTGGAAATGCGCCAGCTGCTCGTGTGTGTCGTGACAGCTCTGTGTATCTGATAAAGTAATCCCGGGCTGTCATCTGCCCCTGACGAAGCTCGGCAAACAGTCGGCGCTGGGACTCCCTCCACTTCGCAGAAAAGAAGTGGGCTCTGAACTTCGTCACAAAATCGTTCCAAGTAGGCTCTCGGCCTAACTCGGATACTACTGCCATCCACCATCGCTCGGCGAAGTCTATCAGTGAGTACTCTACGAAAGATAGCCACGTGTTTCGTGGCGCATTAATTGCCCTGAGCACTTTCATTACTCTCATCAGCCACTGCTCAGCGTCATCTGGTGGACCTGTGCCCTCGAACAAGGGTATGTTGGCCCGCTGATAGGAAGTGAAGACTGACTGGTGCCTGTGAATGGCTGCAAACTCGTGTGTATCCTCGTCAGCAAAGTCAACAGGGTCCTGCTCCCTGCCTAAGTCTGCATCCTCCTCAGCTCCATGCTCTGGAATGTCCTCTAATGGATCATCAGGATGAGGCTGCTCCACCTCAACGGACTGGTGCTGGTCCTGTCGTATCCCATCCTGAGATGGATGGTACGTGAAATCTGACAGATCCTCAAATCTCATCTCTATGTCCGTCTGCCTGTCAGCAATCTCGGTCTGCTGGGCCAATATCTGCTCCTGCTGGCCTCTCATAGCAGCCTGCTGCTGCTGAAGATCAGTAAGTGCGCTCAGTATGCGTGCCAGCTGATCAGAAGTATCCTGACCTGGTCGAGATGCCATGGCTCTGCATAAGAACCATAATTAGTCATAAAAATGCCCTAGACAGATATTTATCATAAATGCTTTTCTCTTCTTGGGATATAAGATGAAAATTAATGAAATTGGTGACATCTGTGGTTATTGAATATGAATGTCATATTTCCCTTCTCGAACTCACGACAAGTCGGTAGACTGTCGCTATTCGGGAACTTAATGCGATCGGAATTGTAATATCGCGAATGTGCGTATCGGGATACCACTGCTCTGATACCAAACTGTAGACCCCTCAGGATCCGGGTACCCGTTTACGCGCAATTCGCAAGATATCATTCACAATTATATCGCACAGGTTGTAAAAATACAGGGAAAAATTTTTTTTCGCGACTATGACATTCATTCTCATCACATGACCACAAGTAAAAGAGATAGATATCACCAGAATTTCCTTTCATTAATATTCATATCCATTTACAACATGTACAAGCATATTCCATGTTACAACATATATCCCAAAATGTGACAAAAGAGATAGCATTTACATCATCATCTGTACAAAAACTAAGACAAAGTAAATCATACCGTCGGGTGTACACTATATCTCCTGGAAGCATGTATATACTGAGCGGCTACTAAACTGCAGGTTGTTTGCCTGCCACACACAATAGGAAGAAAAGGCGTCAGCGGTTGCTGGTACCTCCCAAAAACTTATATAAAATAACGGGCATTTATTATTTACAAAAGAAACAAGCAGAAAGGCGAGAGCAACTCAATTTAAGATTTAATTCTACTTGCAAATGAAAACGGTTTTCAGGTTACTTGTAAGCATCTCAAATGTTCGTAATGCATTTCTAATGGCTTTCCCCTGAACCCGGCATTTCCCATATGTAACATTATTTCGATAGCAGTTGCGTAATCATGAGTGTGTGAGGGGGAATGCATATATCATTTTCCTTAGAGATCATGTTGGTTAGTGAAAGAATGGAAAAGTTGAGATTGTAGAGATCTATTAATTTATTTAAATTCTTGGGTAGAGAGAATGGTCTTTTGATCTTAACTTCTCAATTCCTCAACTTCAATGTTTCAGATATAACTCCAGATGTTGTAGATGTAGATATGGATGATCTAGATATAGAATCGCCAGTCTGTTGGCGAAGTAACTCAAGCGGTGAAGAAGCCTGCAAATGGCTCTTCCGTCTCGCCCTCTAATTGGAAGTGCGGTCCAATAGAGGGATAGGTCTATTCTCCAACTACGCCACTGAGACGGGTGAGAGAGACTCCCTAGGAAAAGTCGCTCTAGAAACACAGCCCGACTAGTACGGGCAACCGAGCTCGTACGTAAAGCTGAAAAACCAGGATCCCCCGCCTGGGCATCCTAAAACAGGGTCAGCGGAACTGGTCTAAAGTCTGGATCCCAACGAGGCGTAAAACACTGCGAGCTCGCGTAAAACCGAAAAGGGACTGGGATCCTAGACCCGCGCACTCGGCGGCCGATGCCCTATCTGGGCTTCCTATCTTCCGCCCAGTTGAGAGTCACCGCGCTCTCGCACGATCATGTGTAAAAGGTCATCATGACCGGCACTCTTTAATTGTCATTACTGATTAACCAACATAACCTATTACTCAAATCTCCATGACCATATTTGAATAATGATGTATGCCCCTTCCTTTTTATTTGATATTCAAAATTCCACTAATGTGATATAAATCTCAACATCCACTTAGATTCCCGTCAAGCCTTAAGGGTAAGTAGAGTCCAACATATGAAATGAAGGGTCTATCCGAAAGATATCATGTACTTAATCATATATTCAAATTTCGTTCTAATGAGTATACCCGTGATAATAATGTCATAACCAGCATACCGACCTCTTAAATTTACTAAGCAAATATTTAATCATTATAAAGTTTGTGCCACATTCTTGTGCCAATATTACAAGTATCAAGGATATTTAGGAAAATGAACTAACAGGTGATGTATCAACAAAAAGGTCAATTTCAATATTCGTTAGAACACCCTTGATCTATTTGGAACTCGTATCATGTTCTCGTGTTGAAAATCTCCATGAACTGCAATTTATATCTCTACTTTAAGTGTGGTCGTTCTAATGGGCAATAGTATAGTTTAGAACTATGAGATATATGGGGTTGCAATTTCAGGAAGGGCTTTCTAATTCTGGAGAAAAATCTTATTTCCCTTATGTAGTGAAGGCCCAACATATCACAGTTACAAATTTTTTTTTTTTGATTGTGGAACTGCGAGGAGATATGAAAATGTTTTAAAAAAAATTGCTATGCTAAAATCTATTACAACAGTTATATTACTATTGGGATAAATGGGCTAGAAGTTCACAGATTGACTCCCCTGAGAAAGTATATATATTACTTGATGATAGCTTACTCATATCTATATTTATAGCAGAGTAATGGATGTATTTATAAGTTAAAAGATGTATATTTATATGATGCAATAAAAAGTCTATTACTTTGATCTTTAGAGAAACAAGAACAAAAATTAGATTTTTTTCTCTTTTTTTTTTTTAACAAAAGAAATCATGAATGAGCAACAAAACAACTATGAATCTTTACACTCACTACAGATAATACTAATTGAGAGCATGTGTTCTACACTAACATCTCCTCTTATTAGAGAAATAACAACTTGCACAAGTATTATGGAATGCACCCTAAATGTTTCCAGGTTGTATATGCATAAGTTGTTATCTTATACATCTATTTACAAAATTGACAATTGATATACTCATAAGCTAACAAAAACTCCTATATGGAGATTTAGTAAACAAACATTTGATACTGAAAACAATTATACTATATAATTTCTGCCTTATGTTTAACCTTTTTATACATACATTTTAAACATAAATTCCAGGCCCCCATGGTGTGTGTGTATATATATACACATAATATATATATCCCAAAATTCCTGTAAAAAATACAGTTCGATAATTTGGCTCAATTCAAAGCTACAAGCTTGCACCAATTTATAGGCCATTGTTCTGGCAGTAGTTACATTAAGCAGTATGTACAGAAAATATTTAACAAAAATGTTCTCCCAGATTCAATCGATGAAAGGCTTACAATAGATACTTAAAAAAAAAATATAAGAAGATTCATAAGTACAATAAATGACCTTCAAAAACTAATCATCACACCTCTTATAGACACTGGATCAAAATTCGGTTTATAACAAGCATGCTTGGCAGCAAAGGTGGGGAGGGATTTGTACAAGAGATCATTTTTATAGCATGCATGGCAGCAAAATGGAGGCTAAGGATAGTACCTCTCCAGATTTCCAAGATGAAATCACGTAGGCTGGAATCTTGAGCTAAAAGAAGCACTCCAGGTTATTCTTGAGACTCCAGGGAACAGCAACATGCAGAAAGGGAGCTGGGGTTTTTTCTTCTGGAATTGGAAACGAAGAAGGAGATGGAAATGGGGAGTCCCTTCGTTGGGATTTGGGGGATATAGCGAGAGAGAATGTGTTGATATATATAGATGGAGGAGAGGTCTATACCTCGGCCAAGTGTAGAAAAAGACACCCTACGTGGAACAGAAAGAGAAAAGAAGATTTTTTTTTTTTAAAAAAAATATAACGTGGTCTGTTGTTGCAATTAGAGATTAATATTTTATTTATTTATTTTCTTTCTTTTTTTTTTTTATTGATATACAAAAGTTCATCGTATTCACACCTCGGGTCTCGGAATTTGACGCACAAAATCTTGTTTTGACCGTCTCAAAATAACGGTCAATATGAGTATAATATTGATATACTTCCGGTCGAGTTTTGAATACCCGATATTTTCGAATACGGTTTCGGTTTGAGGTTAAATTTTTTTGATTTAAAATTATCAAACGACCTCCGATTGACGAACGGTCGATTCCGTTGGTCTTGTATCTTCGAATCGGATCTAATGACGGTCTCGGTTCGTTTCGCGGTTTCCGAATTTGCGTCGCGGCTTTTCACGGCGCGCATTACAAAGTGACCGATTTTTGGTCGATTTCGTTCGAACGACTTTTGATTCACTATTAATTGATCGTTTTAGGTTGTTTAGTATTGACCGATAACGTTTTTGGGTTCGTTAGACCCAAATTCGGACGACTTCGGGTTTGATTGGAAACCGGATGCTACAGAAGCCGACATGCGGGCACGATACCCGCAGCTTTTCTGAAATAATCATCAAAACAAGCTTTTGTAATTAATATATGATAAATATATGGCTTGTTTTCTCTTTGAGGCTTTTATGGGTTTAAAACCCTTTGAGGTTTTTATGGCCATACGAAATCCAAACAAAAACACCTAATGACCTTGACTCGAGTCTCGAGGACGAGACTCCCTTTGAGGTTTTTATATTTGTAACATCCGGATCCTAACAAATCCGGCCCGATTAAGGTCTGTTTAACCCAATAAAGTTGCCGATCAGTATTGGATGACTTATATCGATTAATTGGTCGTGAATCAAAAGTCGTTCGGGCAAAATCGACTAAAAATCGGTCACTTTGTAATGCGCACCGCGAAAAGCCGCGACGTAAATTCAGAAACTGCAAAACGAACCGAGACCATCATAATTTCTGATTCGACGAAAGAAGACCAACGGAATCGATCGTTTGTCTATCGGAGGCCGTTTGATATTTTAAAATCACGAAATTCAATCTTAAACAAAAACCGTATCCGAAAATTTCTGTTCTCCAAGCTGAGCATGATAGACGTCTATGCTCCATATAAGGGGGAGTGTAGATATATATATATATATATATTTATGTTATTGTCTTTATTTCCTGTTTCTTGGACTGTTTCTTAACTCCTTTACTTATGTACACATTATGTAATTTACCCATAGGTTGTTCTATATAAGAGAGTCTAGGGTTATTGGAATAAACCAATTGATCATTTTTCCCAACACACTACAATCCTTTTCTTTGGTTAACCCAACCCTCTCACGTTGCAATACACGAACTTCAATCATAAAGTGTGAGATTTCTGCTTGGCTCTCTTTCGTCATTGTTAAACAAACCGCGTTATGTACTTCCTCTTTGTTGATCTCGTTCCCAAACATAACGTAGATGCTTGTCTCGTCTTCAATAGTTTTCAGGATTGCCCTCATAGTTTTTGCTATATGCATGATCTTTTGAGCCAAGAATCCCCCTTTAAGACCATTGTTTTCTAACTTAGATTGTCAAACCTTCTCGTTTACATGCGAAAACCAACAAGTTTTTTATGAGAAGTATCTACATCTTTCGATCGACTGTCCACAACTTCTCCCCTTGCCAACTTGAATCTCCTTCAAGCAAGAACCCATGTTCCCCATTAAAAGCTGCTAACTTTAGCGTGCACTTTAGCTACCACGCCTTCGCAGGAGGGAAGTGAGGATGTGGGTAAGTGTGATATTTATTACCACAGAAATCATACACAAGATAAAGCTCGTGGTTGCCTTGGAACATGCCTAAACAATCTTTTCGCCTGTGAGGCGAAAGGTCAACCTAAACTGGGGCATGCAAAGCTCTTGAAGGTCCGACTGGGACCTTACGAAATAAATGTCTTGATTCATCGATGTATCTACCAGTATGGGTAGCCATGAGATTCCGATATAATCATGATCAAATAGGGTTTTGAGTTGAAAACCTAATTCCTTCATTCTCGCTACGATCAATGCTCTAAAATTGCTCCTCCATTACCATCGCATTCGTAGCCTAAAACCTCGCCATAGGGACATCCCCATCTCCAATGCTTCCATAACACTCGTACGGTGATCATTCATCAATCACCCCTTCAATCCAAAATTGAACCTCCACAAGACCAACTCTCAACACCAATCATGACGGTGCCTTCCATGAAGACCACCGACCATGAAGATTCATCTCCAATCCCTCTCCAACATTCAACCCATCATGTAGGCTCTCTGTGACAACCCTGACTTGGAATAATACTAGCTACACCAACTCCATGTTCCAACAACGAAGAAATACTCATGATACCTTTACCCTTCAACACCCAGTTCACCTAAAGAACTATTCCAAGAATCTATGGTAACACCAAGCTATAGAGCGTGCCAGTCAAGCCCTTAGAAACCACCGTAACAATCCATTTAATGGATAACCCTTGGAGACTATTGTACCATTCAACCACAACACATCCGTATCAACACCCTCCACGTGACCAACTACCAAGCTCTTTCAAGGTTTGGAGGTCTTCCATCAACCCCTTCACTAACACCACGATTCTAATCGAGGGTGAGGGTCTTTCCTCACTACTTACCAATGACCTCAAGAGCTCGGTATACCCATCTCCCTTGGCAGTGCCAAAATCATTAGTAGATGTCCTCCGCTTAGTCTCTATATTTCATGCATTCATGTTGGAGATGTCCTGATTGATCACACCAAAAGCAAAGTGGCTCCGAGGATGGAGACACCTTGGCCATGTGCCTTCCATTACCACAAACCAACCGATTTTGGTGTGGCCTTGGAATCCATAGGATGCCTCATCCTGGGGTCATGTGCCCCCCCTTACCACAATGATAGCACCAACCAACTTTTGGTGTGGACTTCGAATATCGAGGATGCATCATCCTGGGGTACCTTCACTCACCCTCCTCTAGGTGTACGCCCTCGATCGTCATATCGACCCTATGTTCTTTTAGGGAAGCCATCTCCCAATCGTTCTAACAATGGCCCTCACTCCATTTTTCCCTTACTCCTACACCTCTCGTTCTCTCCATCTAATCGTTTGGTCTTTCAGATTATCACAAGTGATTAAGTTTCTTTTCTCTATGTGTGCTTAAACCACTCTTCGAATATTGCTTCGAGCATGAAGATTGCTTTCGGCCTTAACTCTTTCATCATTCAGCGTGCCATTCCTCTTTTCTCATGGAGGTATCACATCATTGCCAAATAATCACTCATAATTTTGTCCTTGTAGATTAAAAAAACCAACTCCAATGGTCCGTCAGGGTTCAAATCCCTCCTTATAAGGTTGCTTAGATAGCCGACAACCAACAATAAAATAGTCGGATCTTTCAACATGGATTTGAGCAGGAATCCATGTCACCAACCCTACTTTAAGTGGGAGAAGGCTTCATAATTTAGATAAGACCGAATACATGTTTCTACAAGTTAAAGTCAATCCATCCAAATTTTCCGCAATAGTAATTGAGCTGATGACATCTACTGTCTTAGTCCATAAGCACTTGACATTACAGCCCTACATTTTGCAACCCCCCCCCCCCCCCCCCCCCGCGCCCTCGCACACACAAAACCCAACACAGCACATGCTAAGAGCACTTATAAGTCAACGCTGCTTTTTACCATTGAACATTCAGGACTTGGTAAATTTTCTCACGACATAAAAAACATAATTGCACTCAAAACAATTTACAAAGCTTTTAAAAAATGAAATGAGAGGAAATTGACAAGGACTTGAAGGACTTGGTGTGAATAATCTCTCAGTTTATGCAACAAAAAATAATTGATCTAACTTCATGGATTTTAATTGAAGTCCAGAAACCTTAAAACCATGATATTAGAAACTCAATGAATTATTATTTGTTTAAATGAAAAGATCAAGACAAAACAACGAAATTAAAAGGAATTGAATACCTGAGCCTCACTGCATCTATACACGGGATGCCGTTTAGCAATGGACCACTCTCTTGAAAGTTTAGCATGGACTGGACCAAGTTCAGCCATCAATTCCCTGCGACGAGGAAGAAGGGGAAGATAGCATGCCTTAACCTGCACAACTAGAATGGGGCATTAAGATTTGAAACTGTAACCATGTAGTCTGAAAGGAGATGCTAGATACATAAGAATATTCTGAATAAATATTGATCACTAGCATAAATGTAGCAGCACTGATATAAAAACAGTCACAGCGCCAATAACTACAAGTGAAAGGTAGAAAAAGAGAAGTTCAGTGCAAATCAAAAGACAATATATATTATATAAGCCACCTTCTTATTTAGTGTACACCCTCTCATCCCACATAACACCTTTCTGTATCACACAATAAGTGTTACAAATCCACCTTTAAAATACATTGTTTTTACCATCTCTAAACGGTCTAGACTTCTACAGAAAATTCACAAAGGCCAATACCTTTCTCCAGTTCAGATATCTCACCTTTCGTTGAAATCGATTGCGACAAATCTACCAACCTCAACCACTACAGTAATCATATGTGTAGAATGTACTATAATTGTGGGAGAGGTGAATATATGTGAGAATGCAAGTAAGATAAAATTAAGAGGGCGTGTGTTCACATAGTAGGTGAGCTGTTTGGAGTGCATGCGAGGTAAGGTGAAAGGGGTGCATGCGACGTAAGGTGAAAGGGATGCATGCATAAGGTGATCTACATGTGATGCATATAGCATGATGATTGTTGCAGGCAGTGACTACCATGATGATAAGCATGCTATGGAGTTGGTGAGAAGTTGTGCGCGAGTGTGAGTGCCAGAAAAAAATGCATGTAGTTGAATGCATGATACTGATATAGGGTGGTTCTTTTGTATTAGAACTCCGCAAATATTCGGAGTCGCCATGGAATTTAGGTTATTTTCGTAAAAAAAAACTTAACATTTGTCACTATTCATCCGCAGAGGACTTTTTTTGAACATGTGAAGGCTATAAGAACAAACCTCGACCTCATGTGCATAGTTTTTGTCATTGCTTCACGCTCATCTTTCATACCAATTGGGAAGCCAACATTTGTGCATCTTATTCCACCAAATAAACATGTCGTCTCCCTCATATTTTCATTTGAATAAAAAATGGGGGGCTATGAGATCAAAACAACATCTAGGACTCGAGGAGATTCCGTGCACGATGGACTACATTCTCTACATAAAATGAAAATCTCTCAAACAGAAAATTTCCCGATGTATGGCAAGTCATTTTTTATAGAAGGTGGCATCTAAATATCAAAAATTATGTTACAAGATTCCAAGCTGAACAAAGCGCCCTACAATGCTCCAAAACATTTCCAGAATAAAAATGTTGACCGTGAAAGATGGCCAGATTTCTTCTATGCCAGATGCACATATCACAACCATTGCCTCACATCACTTTAACGGATCTCCAAAAAGTTCACAATCCATCTTGAGCCAAGAGATATCAGCTCTCCTCCCAAATTCCACAGAGTGGTCGCAAGTATTGGAGAGAGATATTTCTTAATTATGTATCGTTTATATATTTTCCTTTTCTTCTGTCTCTTTATGTTATTTGTCCATAGGCCTCTCCCTACATAAGAGAGCCTAGGGCTCAAGGAATAAACAAGTTTTTCTTTTTTTTCCCAACATGGTATCAGAGCGACGGTCCTAGACCGGAGCTCTTGTATTGAAACCCTAACCATAATCCCCTACCTCAAGCCCTCTTGCACTGCCACCTCGAGCATCGTCACCTCGTGCTCTGCCACCCCAGGCCCGTTGCACCTCTGCCCTGGCCTCGTGACCCGTCGCCTAGGGCCCTCCCGCCCTGAGCACTGCTGCCTCGGGCCCCCGTTGTTACACCTCGCCGAGGGCCTCGTTGTCCCTCTCATCTCCATCGCCACCTCTCTACAGGAGGTGCCACCTCCGCCTACTCCTTCTCTACTAGTGTCACCGTCAACCCCTCTCTCTAAAGGGGAGCCACCGCCAACTCCTCTCTCTTGATGGGACCGGTTGCTTGAGTCTATACATGCATCCAAATCTCTCTATGTCAGTGTAGACAAACACTTGCCTAGTCTTCAACCCTAGTCTTCAACCCAAGTCTTCTCTAGCCATCATGTGAGAAAGCAAGGTAGGTATCCCCACCACAAGTACCTTCAGAGGTCATGCGCCTATAGTAAAGATAAATAATATACTTGTACATAAATAATAAAAAAAATAAAAATTATTCTAGACTACTAAAAACATTATAAAAAATAAATAAAATATAAAAAGTGGGGTACTTGTGTAAAAATAACAAAATAAAAATAATTGTACAAAATACATAGGTATATTATATCCGTATATAATACATTATATTGTATAACGATTTATTTATTTATCATAAAATAAATAAAAATTACAGAAAAATAATTTGAAAAATAATAAATATTTTTCACATTATACACTTTTTGATTTAAAATCATTTATTATTTTTTTATTGATTTTGTAAATATTTTGTAAATACCATTTTCTGATAGGTCGGCTGGATTGTTGACCATCAGTCAACGGCTCCTTCCCGGGTCAGACCCGGATCTTGTTCGCCGGAGCCTCTTCTCGAAATTTCCCAGCCCGCCTCCGTACTCCTTTGGCCTTGAAATTCAAACCCGATAATCCTCGTACTTCCGACATATTCACGGGTCCTTTGGCCGATCCGATCCACTCTAGGGTTTGGCACTTCACGTCGATCTTTCTAGACCCTCGACTCGCCTATAAATTATCTCTTCTGTCTCCATGGAGCGGTAGCTCGTACCTCGCTCCCACCTCGACCCCTAGCCACGTCTAGCTGAGTGACAACTGCCCGGAGAACCCCTCGGAGCTCGGTTTGGTGTAGTGAAAACGACGTTCACCCTTCGTGACTGGAGATCCGCCGCGAGCAACCGCATTGAAGTTGCCGTTACCCTGTCAGCCATCTTCGCCTGAAGCTCAGGAGCACTCCCAGATCTTCAGGTATCCCTGATATCATCTCCATCTTCTTGTTTGATCCGATCTTTTCATTCACCGCCGCCACGTGTTCCTCTGCTTTGACCAGCTGGTCGGAGCCTCGTTACCCACATCCATCCGCTCCGATCAAACCCCCAACGCACGCTCCACCTTGCACCACAACCTGATCCCCCTTAGGCTCGTCCCTCAGGTCGAGATTAAGGCTCTGATTTCCTCTATCGCCTTTACCGGAGATCGACCCTTGCCCCACATCGCTTCTTTGCCTTTTCGTCTGAATAACCTTGGATCGATGCTTCGTCTCGAGTCAAGCCATCATTTGCAGGTGTTCGCACGTGGTGGGAACCACAGTTCCACCCATCAACGAGTTCGCCGAAGCAGCTCCAGGCCATCTGCGTCGTCACGGACATCCAACTGTAGGCTCCTCCATTGGACCCGTTCAGTCGACGCGGGGGACTTCCATGATCATTCTAGAGCTTCCCGATCGATCATCAGAGTTGAGGATCACCTCTTAGGCTCTGGTGAAGCTCGCCTCAGCTCTGTTCATCCAGACCCTTTTCGCATCGTTGGATAGGCTCGCCTCCTCCAGATAGAATCCACGCCGCTGACTGCAGCAGCTTTTCGGGCCGTTAGATCGCAGCTCTAACGCATCTGCACTTCACGTCCTCGACAGTTTTTGAGGCGTCAGATCTGACACTTGCCACATCTGAGCCACACGTCCACGTGCATTCAGCGACCACCACGTGTCCCCCACGTGCACCGCACACGCCTGCCAGGGTATATTGCATTTCCTTCCCTGCACTTTTTTATATTTTACTTTCTAGTCTGTTAAATAAAGTTGTAGTCTATTTGCTTATTAGTCCATGATGTTTCTAGCATTTACACTTTAGTCCTCCCAGTTTGAATACACGTGCACGGTCACATGCCTTATGGTATTTTTGCATATTCTGTCCTGGACTCTTTGAAGGTTCTGTTTTGATTGAAATATTTATGTATTTGCATTTATGCCCATGTACGTGGTTAATTGACACATGTGTGAATTTTGTGGGAATTTTGCATTGATATCCCTAGACTTTTTATACGTGTTATTGTTTCACCCGATAACTTTACGTTATTTGCAAATAGGTCCCTACAACCTGCGTGATTTGTTTTAAATCAAATAATTATCAAATTTACTCCAAAAATTTCCTAAAAATTACCAGTAGTGTATAATATTTTTGGTAATTTTTGTGACACAATTTGATTTTATTTGATATTTTCAAAAAAATCAAAAACCCCCTAAAACGTGTATGTCTGTTTTATAAAATTCCAAAAAAACATAAAAATACCCCAAAAATTCTATAAACATTCCTGTGTGTTTGTTTTAGTGTTGTTTTGTTTTAGTGTGTTTTAACTTCAGTACTGTTTTTTTTCTCATTATCTTTTATAAAACCCCTAAAAATCACAAAAGACCAAAAATCTTATAAAAAACTTTAAAAATTCTAGAAAATTCAAAAAACGTGATTCCAATTTCTAAACTGTGATTAGTCTTTCTATTTACTTTCTCATAAAAATAGCAACAGGCCTTTCAGACAATTTTAGTATTTTAATCTTGCCTTTTGGTCACAGCTGAACAATGTACTTTTGTTTTGTATTTGTTTTATTTTTATAAAATCATATAAAAAACTGAAAAATACCATTAAATCACCAAAAACACTTGCATATTTTTCAAATACAAAAATATTTTTTTTCGAATTTTTGGGACATTCTTAGTCATAATAAAAATTGTTGAAGTTTGACTTCCTATATCATTTTATTCTTTTTCTTATTAGAAAATATAAAAAATTGCAAATTAAAAACTACAAAAAATATGCCTTGTATTTCCTGATTCTCGACTACTTCGTAGGCTTAGCTCGTACTCCTTGTGTTCGACCCTGGCCGCTATACCATGTTAAAAAAATAGTGGAGACCGCTACATTCGATTTCATGTTTTGATTGTTTTATTTGTGATATTTACTTTTCTTGTTGAGTCCGGCTCGAGTGATTGAGGCTGCAACGACCTTTGATATCACTTTAGCCTCGTCTCCTGACCGCTCATCAGAATGACGCCATTGCCGGGGAGCACGACTTAGAAGTCATTTTTCAGTTTTCCTTTCTTTGTCTACTAGCTTTCCTTTTACTCATTTCTATCATCTATGTACTGCGACGCGTTGCATCGCCTGAATGCAATAAGCCCGGGATTGGCCCAAGATAGATCTGAATGGAGGCAAAGAATCTATGTTGCCGACCCTACTTAATTGTGGGAAAAGGCTTTGTTGTTGTTGTGTATCATCTATCTATTATAACTATTTTCTAACTTATTTCTGTTTCACTTTCTGTGCGAGGACCGCCCGAAGACTTTGCGACTTTTGGTTGGAGCACCCGCATTTAAAGAGGAGCAGGAGGACAGGAGGAGCTTAGTTATCTAAGATAGAGTAGCTAGTTTATTTTTAGCACATCTCATTATTATTGTAATAATACAGGGACCTTGGACACTTTTGGACACTTGGCATATGGGGGTTTGTTTCGCCAAGCACCGATGTGCTCGAGGGACCTCACTGCGGTTTTAGCTGGTTTTGGTTTTATCGTCTTTGATTTTTTATTTGATTCTCGAAGAATTTAGCCATTAGACTTAGGAATTTCTGTGCCTGTGACGTAATTAATTAAGGCCCAATCCCTAATTATTTGTCTGTACCTATAGTTTGTAATTGGACCTTATTAATAAATCATATTGAAAAGTTAGTTTAATCAGACTCGAGTCCATGAGCCGAGAGGAACCACATACAACGCCGGCAGGACCCGTTGTGGCGGGCACCGAGTGGTTCCCAAGATCAGACTCCGGAATTAGTCTAATTAGCTAGCTACAATTCTTCTCGTGTAGAAATTGCGCGTCTAAGGCCATTTTCTTCTTGCATCATTTAGATTAGTTTACTTTCTGTCTTTAAATTTATGCATGGATCACCCTACATGTAGAGTGATGGAGTCAGGTACACCTTTCTTACTTTACATGCATCATCGTGTTTGATCGCACATCAGCTTTTTCGACTTCTCCCCCCATTTTTGGACTATTAAAAAATACTTAAAAAGAGATAAGCATAAAAGACTGCTAATCAAACTTGATCATAAAATATACTTCATCTAGAAATTTGATTTCGGAGAGTCATCCCCTCATTGTTTTATTTGATTGCGAGAGAGAGTGACCCGCACACTAGGCAAGAGCCATACCTGAACTCTCGTTAGACTACTGGTCTTTGGGTTAGTCGTTCTCCAGTGAGGATCGCTCCGGTTTCCGGTAAAGCTGGCCGCGATATCCTTAGTAGAGCGAGTTGAACGGGTAGTCGAAACAGTCCGCAACCTGTACTGGCTGGGAAAGATATAGCTTTGGGTTTGGGCCAGTCTCTCGGGAGCATCGGGTTTCTACTAGCTCGCTTAATCGTTCTATTAGACTGAATTGTCACCTAAATAAAATTGACAAGATAAAAGGCCGAACCTTCACGGTCATCAGTTCCGCGTTGCGTAGGTGAATTGGGGGTTTGATTGTTGATCATGTTTGATTTCAGATCCCATCCGCCTTCTCTCTAGATCACGATGATGGGTCGGAGGTCCCTTAGGCAACCCTTGGATGCACCGCTTTCGAGCACTCCGTCCCATTCATCTAGGTTGGTTCGTGAGAGCCCAGACCCGCTCTCCGAACCCGAGTTCGACTCCGCCCAGTTCCCTCTCGACCACCCTTCTACCAGTCCCGAGGTGCCCGAGCAGAGACCGAAGCAGATATTCATTCATTTGACGGTACCTGAGTTAGGGTCTTTTGCCTTTGCAGAGGTCCAAGAGATGGCCAGCTGCGAGGAGCGCACAGATGGGCAGCCCCAGACCACCACATATGTTCTAGATGAGGACACCGTCAACAACACCCTTTTAGATTCCTTGGAGACGGTGCAGAAACAGATCAGAGACCGGAGGGATTTCATGGCAGATATGCGCAGCGAAATGACCCAGATGCGAGCTAACCGTAGAGAGCAGAACCAACCAAACGGTAGAGAGATATCAAACTTTAGAGGAGGAGATGGACCTCATCCAGAGGAGCCACGGGAGCCAGTTCGACCAGCCAGGCCGATGAGAGAGTTGCACAACCCTGGTGCGACTCGTACACATCGTTGGATTCAGCTCCCGACGATACTGGGAGATTTCAAGCTCCCCTATCAGACTATTCACTTGTTGACCAAATTTCATGGGATTGCCACCGAGGAGCCGCATCTACATCTTCAAGAATTCGAGATGATTTGCAGCATGGTTCATGACAGATACGTGAATGATGGGACACCATCAAGATGATGGCTTTTTCGTTCTCCCTGATCGACAGAGCAGCTTACTAGCTGAAACATTTAGGGAGGTACGTCAATTCGTGGGAATAGCTCCGGACCGAGTACTTGAACCAGTACTATCCACTCGGCCGGACGAACGCAGCTAGAGCTTTGATCAACAATTTCTCCATGACCCCCAACGAGCAGTTCCGTGAGGCGTGTGATCGTTTCCGTAAGCTCATTGACTGGTGTTCATACCATGATATATCCAAGCCCAACTTAGTTCAGAGTTTCTTTTGTGGGATGACACCAGAGCTGCAGGGGCTTGTGAATGCTTCTTGTGGGGGCTCCTACTTCGCCAAAGATGAAGATCAGGTCTGGGCCATATACGAGGAGATGGTCGAGAACTACACAGTTATGTCCTAGACCCATCCTATACTCAGGAGAAGCCCTCACCCCATGTCGTGTCCTATCAAAGGATAGCATGAGTCGATGCAAGTCCTTCCACATCTTCAACAGTCACAGCACAGGTAGAGTCGTCGGCCGCTGATATGGGCATCATCAGCGAGAAGCTGGACCACATCGAGATTATCGATAAGAAGCAGTGCCAGGGCATGACGCAGATTGACCAGTTGGCACAGACCATGGAAGGAAATATCACGATATATCGTCGATATATCGATATAGACATGGGACCGATATGGGCATCGATATGGCGATATATCCCGATTTCCAGACATTTTCTTCACAAAGGCTCGTCGATATGGGCGATATTTTGACGATATATCTTCGAAATATCATATCGATACGATATCAAAATGATATCGATATCGATACGACCTTTCATGGCACAGACATTGAGTGACCTGAAGACCAAGATCATGTGTCTCCAGGAGGCACAAATGGCTTCTCAGCCCTGTCTCAGGTCACAGGCTGATCCTAGCAGCAGCAATTCGACCCAGCACTCTGCCCCACACCGACAGGTTCACCACATCCAGGCAGAGCTATACTAGCCACAACTGCAGCACCAATACCTTCAGCCACCGCCATCTCAGGACAAACAGATGGTGGTGTATGAGCAGGACTAGCCATTGACAGTTCTTCGTCCACCTCCCTTCGAGCAGGAGCCATTGAAGAAAGTCAACGGGATTTGGTACGATCGACAGCAGCCCGGGATCCGTCGAGATCATCCCATATTCAGGTGGTCGACTGGAGGTGCCTCATCACAGTAGCAGCCTCTAGCTCAAGGTGGACAGTACAGCCAGCCTCAGCTGCAGCCCCAGTTCCTACACCAGCCACAACAATATTACCAGCTGGGTCCTCATCCCTACCAGCAGGGACAACCGTGGATGCAGCACCAGCAGCAGCCTCAGCAGTACTCTCAACATCCCCTCATCCTTCCCAGCAGCAGCCTCACTTTGAGAGAGGCAACCCGTTCGGTTCTCATGGGCCATCCTTCGAGAACCCAGTACTCCATGATCTATAGCCCGCCTTCTTTCCGATCAGCAGGACACATTCATGCAGGAGATGGACGAGTTCTGCTAGGAGATGAGGGAGATCATCAAGGGCAAGACCGCCATACCTGCTCAGATCGAACCTAATCCGAATAATCTAAAAAGAAAATCTGAGCAGGTACAGTTCACAGAGATCACCACTCCTAGTGATTTATTATGTGACATGACTTCATATACATTTGATGATGAGTTTGTCACACTTAGGAGTGGTAGGATGCCAGCCGACGGCGACTCGTCTGAGTGATGACACAACGAGGATGCAAGAGTGCCAGATGAGGAGGATAACGGTGCTAATGCCACTCATGATGATGATGACGGTGGTGCTGAAGCCACCAAGGATGTTGATCCAGTCAACGTTACTGAGGCTGTCGCATCCCCAGATGCCGAGGGTGGTACTGAGGCCACCAGAGATCCAGATGTTGAGCCAAAGTACGATGTTGATACCACAGTTCGTGATGTCGTACGTGGTGTTGAGGCCACCCCTTCTACTCCAGTAGTATTTTCTCCAGTTTTTGTACCACAGGACAATATGAAAAATACCAAAAATATTTATAAAAGAAAAGGTTCTTCATCTTCGAGTCCATATGTGAGGCATGATGTTACTTGTATGGATTCTATTCCCTCTCAGCAACAGGATCTCATTCCCTTCCCTCTATCTGAGGAGGGCCCAATCATCCCCTTCCCTCAAGCACTCCGCTTGGCTAAGGGGAAGAAAATACAACAACAACAAAGCCTTTTCCCACAATTAAGTAGGGTCGGCTACTTAAAAGATCCGAACCGTTTCGAGATAAATTCATAAATAGTGTTCTTAGAAGAACACTATTTACGAATTTATCTAAGGGGAAGAAAATAGAAAATCCAAAAAAATCATAGCAGTTAGAGTTCAGCCAGCAGATGATTGATAGATTTCATATTACCTGACTCTACAGGAAGCACTTGAGCACATCCCCCACTTCCAGAGGAACCTGAGAGCGAAGACCACCATCCGTAGGAAAAAGAGGAACCATAATGTAGATATCCATGTGCTCACTCGTGCTACCTGCTTCGCCATCCAGAACCGTCTGCAAGCCAAGTGGCCAGATGCAGGAGCTCCTTATGTCAGATGCCATATTCATGAGCAGAGATTTGATCGGACTCTATTAGACAGCGGCTCTTCCGTCAACCTTCTTCCAGCAGCCTTACTCGACCGATTCGAGTTTGGCCCTCTTCGACAGGGCAGGACAATCCTTCAGATTGTTGATAGATCTATCAAGAGGCTGAAGCGTTGTTGAAGGACGTGATTGTCATAATTCAGGGCCTGAAATTCCCCGTGGACTTCGTTGTGTTGGACATGGAGATCCCTGAGTCTGTTACCGATATCCGCATCATTTTAGGATGTCCATTCTTGGCCACAGCCAAAGCGGTGTCCGACCATGATAGCGGGAGGTGTACTTTCGTGTCGAGGGCGAGAGTATACAAATAGAGACGATCGACAAGACTAGAGCACGAGATTCAACTTGCTTAGAGTAGCACAGTGATTTAAAGTAGATGGCAGAGGCAGAGCGAGACGTCCACCAGGAGTGCGATTTTGTGATCACTGATGGTGAAGTCACTTGGTCCGATCCCATTTCACGAGCCTTCCTTTCACCTTCAGATATGCAGACTCACCGATTCCAGCAGAGGAGAGGTTGGAGAGCACACTCTTGGCAGATGACACATTCGAGGCTGAAGATCACATTCAGGATAGCGAGGCGGAGTATTATTCTTGTGATTCCGATTCAGATCCCTCGGATTTAGACATAGATTGTGCAGAGTTTGATGATTTACTACCTTGTCTGATTTCCACAGAGCTAGCAGCTATGGTGGAGACCATGCCTACACCGATTACAGATACACTAGCAGAGCCATCTTCACCAATTTTACATGATCAGCGAGAGTTCTCTCATACAAATCTGGTTGCATTCACTCAGACCTTTCAGAGGCCAGAATTTCCAACTCCCAGTTGACCAGAACTGAAGCCTTTACTGCAGTCGCTTGCGGTTGAGCATAAGATGTACCCAGTTATTATCACAACAGATTTGACTGCAGAGCAAGAATCTCATTTGATGGAGGTTCTTGAAAAGAACCGCAAGGCAATAGGATGGAGTGTAGCTGATCTCCAGGGGATAAGTCCGACCATGTGCTCTCATCATATTTATCTATCTCGAAGAGGGCGCTAAGCCATCGCATGAGTTCTAGCGACATCTGAACCCAAATCTTCGAAAGATAGTCATGAAGGAGATTTCGAAATGGTGGAGCGCTGATTGTATCTACCCCATCTCCGACTCCAAGTGGATTAGTCCATTACATGTGGTGCCCAAGAAAACGGGCATCACTACAGTTGTAAGCGAGTCTGGAGAGGCAATTGCTACCCGGGTACCCACTTCTTGGAGGCTCTGTGTGGACTATAGACGATTGGATCATGCCACCAAGAAGGATTATTTCCCGTTGTCTTTTATTGATCATATAGAGAGGCTAGCTGGGAAGAGTCATTACTGCTTTCTTGACGGGTACTCCAACTATAACCAGGTGGCCATTGCGCCCGAAGACTAGGATAAGATGACATTCACCTGTCCGTTGTGGACTTATTCTTTCAGATGGATGTCCTTTGGTCTATGTAATGCCACATCGACATTCCAAAGGTGCATGTTATCCATTTTCTTGGATATGGTGGGTAACTGTTTAGAGGTCTTCATGGATGACTTTTCGATCTATGACGATGGGGTTGATACTTGTCTTGACTGCCTAGATTGTGTCCTTCAGCGCTGCATTGAGGTTCATCTTCTTTTATCTTGGGAGAGGAGTAACTTCATGGTGACTCAAGGGACAATGCTTGGTCATATCACCTCCAACAAGGGAATGGAGGTTGATCCGACCAAGGTGGATATCATCAAGAAACTCAATCCACCGTCCAACTTGCGACGGTTCATTCACGACTTCAGCAGGATTGTCCCACCATTGACTGATCTACTGACAAAAGGCACCGAGTTCATTGTAGATGATAAGTGTCTTGTGTCATTTGAGACTCTCAAGGATCTAGTTGTTGAGGCTCCTGTCCTTCAGCCGTCTGATTGGTCTCTCCCATTCGAGATCATGATTGATGCCTCTGATTTTACCGTAGGGGTAGTGCTAGGACAGAGGAGGGATGGAGTGTCGTTTGGCATTCACTCGCTAGCCGTACATTGGATGCTGCTCAACGGAACTACACTGTCACGGAGAAAGAGATGCTAGCCGTAGTTTTCACCTTGGACAAATTCAGATCATATATTCTTGGATCTATAGTGACTATCTTTACATATCACACCACCATCAAGTACCTCATGGCAAAGAAGGATGTCAAAGCGAGACTGACTATATGGATCCTTCTACTCCAGGAGTTTGATATTGAGATTAAGGATAAACCAGGAGTCAAGAATGTGGTGGTACGCCGATTAGAGAATCTTGAGGATTCTGAGCAGAGTGATCCCATTTCTGAGACCTTACCAGATGAGGCGATCCTTGCTATCGCCTCGCTCCCATCGTACGCCGATATTGTGAACTATCTTGTTTGTCAAGAAAGTTCCACAAGGTTGGCCCAGGCAGCGACTTGAGACCTTTCTCGCGAAGGCCAAGTCTTACCATTGGGAGGATCCCATCCTTTATCGTGAAGGAGGAGATAGCGTCTGGCGTCGGTGCATTCCTCAGGAGGAGCATCATAACGTCCTCACATACTGCCACAAGCTTGAGGCATGACATCACTCTTGAGGAGAACATCACAGAAAGTGCTCCAATTTGACCTATGATGGCCTACCCTCTTCAAGGATTCTGATGAATTCGTGAAGAGGTGTACTGACTATTAGAGGATGGGCACTTGTGGACAGCGTGATATGATGTCGATGCAGCCCATTCACACCTGGGAGGTTTTTGATGCATATGCATTGACTTCATGGGTCCATTCCCTGAGAGTTAGGAATTCGAGTACATTTTGTTGGCTGTTGATTATGTGAGTCGTTGGGTTGAGGCCATTCCTGCTCGAACCGCAGATACTAAGACTGTTTACAGATTTTTGAGGAAGAATATCAATTCACGGTTCGGGGTGCCTAAATTGTTGATATCTGACGGGGGTCTCACTTTATCAACGACAAGGTAACGGCCCTTGCTAACGAGTTCAGCATATACCATCGTGTTGCCACTCTATATCATCCTTAGACTAATGGTCTTGTTGAAGTATCGAACAGGGAGATCAAGACGATATTGCAGAAGGTAATCTGCCCAGACTGGAAGGATCGGATACAGCTTTTGGACTCGGTCTTGTGGGCATATCGGACTTCCTTCAAGACCCCTTTAGGTACATCTCCCTTTCGTCTCGTTTATGGCAAGCCCTGCCATTTACCTGTTGAGATTAAGCATAAGTCATCATTGATATGTTATTGGATTTAGAGAGTATAGGAGATCAAAGGAAGGCAGAATTGGTAGCCTTGGAGGAGCTTAGAGATACAATCTTCTCAAGCAGCCTACAGTATAAGGAGTGAGTGAAGATATGACATGATTCTCATATCAGCCATAAGCAGTTTGAGACATATCAGAGAGTATGGTTGTTTGATGTCAGGCTTAGATTATTTTCAGAGAAATTGCAGAGCAAGTGGAAAGGACCATAATTTGTTCGAAAGGTGCATGACAATGGTAGCATCGACATATCTGAGATGTCATCTGAGTCCACCTTTCGTGTTAACGATCAACGCCTCAAACCATATCTAGATCATGAGCCGCTAATCGTTGACGTCGCCCTGATTCATTTTGCATGAGATGTGGTCTTTGACTCACATCAGTTGCATCTCGTGCCTGATTATCATTGTCTTCCGCCTTGTATAGATCCATATGTCCATATCATCTCATTTTTTAGTCTAACACCCGATCTGCATCTTGTGATTATGCTATACTTAGGGTGCACTTTACCCTGAGTATAGGGGGTGTCGGATTCTTGATTATTCTTTTGATTCTTTTTTACCTCTGTTTTGCTGCCTATACTTAGGGATATTTTACCCTAAGTATAGGAGAGGTAAACCATGTACATCCTTTTACTCGGTTTTCCCTTTATGTACAGTCTGCTATACGTAGGATTCTTGATCCTAAGTATAGGGGAAAAACACCGAACCCTCTTAATTCTATTATTTGATTCGTCGTTGTAGTATAGCATTCCTTTTTACTTCCCTATACTAAGCACGAGTTATGTCTTCTTCTTCATCGCTCTTTGTTCACTTCTAAGACATCGTTCGAGCTAAGTATAGGGGGTGTCGTATATATTACATATATAGTTTAGCCATAACTCGCTCTTTTTGTGAATATGTTAATAAATAAAATGGCTAAAATCCTTTATCTAAAAATCACAAAAATTAAATTTTTTTCTTGTATATAAAATTCTTTCTTGCACATACATAGCTATTTATAAAAATATTTTTTTTACAAATGTTTGCTAAAATGTTTTGTTTGCAAAAAGGTTGTAGATATTTTTTGTATCAAAACTATGTATATAGCACAAAATTTTTGTAAAATGTTCGAAAAATAAAAGTTTGCAAAAACCCTTGTGTAAATATTTGTAAACAATTTGCAAAACTTCTACATTCATGCATTTTTAAAAAAATTTGCACATTTTCAAAAAATTTTGTATAAAAAGTTTTTTGTAAATATTTGTACATTCTTCTGAATCATAGTTGACATTTAAACTATCCTGGAATTAAATTGGAAAATGGAGCTTGGGTAAGACTTTAATCCACCTAATTCTAAGAGGAACCTTATAGGATTTAGGGTTGAGACTTTTTTAGGTCCATTGGTGACTTAATTCTTTGAGTCAACTAGGCTATGACTACATGTCATCTTGATGACCTAAGTAGAACACTTAACAACGCAAACATGACTCTCACAGACAATGGCTTTACTTGCACCAGCACCTTACATATAACTCTCTACGGATGAGGTGGTGAGGAGGCAGTTTCCTTTGGCTACGAGGGTAATACTTCCTAAGCGGAACCTCTCGTCTTCTTTTAGTGAAGGAAGTGCGCCTCTACTTGGTATGGCGGTGTTGAGATCTAAAGGCAGGAGTTGTGGGTTGCAATAATGCTTCAAAAAAGGGATAGTCTACTGACTCAAGAGGAAAAAGTCCTTGTGTATATATGTTGCACCATGTAGATATGTTGTACATATGCACATAAAAAAAAGAGAAGTGCGGGTCTGATAGAAAATGAAATACCTGCCGGAGTGTATATAGTCAACGAAGCAAAACTTATGTTACCCCTTCTCATCTCATCAAGCTTGCAGCAGGGAGACTTCGCTACACTGGTTGGGTTCCTGGGGATACGTGGCTACACTGGCCACGGTCCATTCTCTTCTTTCCCCTCTTCTTGAGTTGGCTGAACTTGAACTTAGAAGGAAATACCCCGCTCCTCGAGGAAAGAGCTTCCTGAAGGATATGGTTAGATCCTCAAGCGCATCACGGAAGCGTGAGCGTCGTATCGAATACGACGAAGAACGACTAGTCGGACTAGTTGTTCTATGCAGCGGAAATTAAAATTTTTTTCATGCGACGAAACCACATGATCCAAGAATACTTCATGGATCGTTTCGTCTAAACCACAAACAAGTAATAGGATTACCTCTTGAAGCGTGGTTGTTATCGAGTCTCTAAACGAAGAGACCCCCTGTCTCAAGTCTGATCCGACAGAGGAGACGCTTGCGAGCGCGGGGATGAACCGCGTGCTTCTCGCAATCCATGTTAATGATCCAATCGACGGATCTCTTGATCTCGACACACGAGATCCGATGTCTTCTTCACGAGCAAGGCGCACCGAAGGAGACGGAGATCCACGAGCAAACGATCCGGCAGCATAACAACGACGCTGCAGCGATGGAGAACCTCTCTAGGACATCCATGGTGGACGACCACATGAGAGGGAGAGAGAGTAGATGTGTAAAGAGAAAGAGAGAATAAGAGACGTTGTCTCACTTGTTATATAAAGAAGAGCAAAGGGGTGCCTCTCCTTTTATAACATTTTGGGATCCATGGATCTCAATCCATGGGACAACACAAATCCAATGGCTCTCATTGATTGTGTTTCATTCAATGGCTAAGATTTGTGTTGGTAAAACTAACAACAATTAATTTAATCTAGATTAAATCTATATTGATAAATCAATACAAATTAATCTCAAATTAAATCAAACAAATATGGAGATAATGGTAAAGAGAGAGTGCCTCCTTCCATATACATGGAGTGGACGACCTCCCTTTCCTAATAGGAATAGGTGGCCGTCCCTCCTATGGAAGGAGTATCTCCACTCCATGTATCTCCAATTTATTACAACATCAATTGTTGTAAATTATTCTACAAAATAATTCATAATTATTTTGTGAACATTGCGATCTTACCATTGGAAAAGTGTGAATCATATTCACAACCCAAAATAAAATGTAAATTACATTTTCGATTCAATGTCCAATGTGACTCCAATTCGCATTAACATTTAATTAACAAATGTAAATTACAAGTAGCTCTCTCTTATATATTATAAATCACATTTATAATATATATGACTAATACGGATATTGCTATCCATATTATTCATATCCATGATAATTAAATCATATTATAATCATCTTGGATCTCTTTTCTCTTGTTCTCAAATAATATGAATCACATTCACATTGTTCACATCTTTGATAATCAAATCACATTTAATTATCTAAGACAACTCCCTTTATAATATGAATCGAATTCATATTAATCACGATAATTAAATCACATTTAATTATCCATTTTCTCAGTGCTCGGATATATATATATATATATCAACAATAGAATTATCCATGAACTCCTTCAAGGATAATGCGCTTTCTCCGCGAATACTTGGAGATAAGGACAGGGCGATTGTATTGTTCTACGTATAGTGACTTGGATATTGAGATTATATCTCAAATCCAGATCGCGGGCCTCCCATAGATGCTTGATTAAATCAAGATCGCAAATCTAATCTTCTCATTGTATCTGAATCACATTCAGATCAATGTCCAACATTTGGACCAAGATCAGATTACTTCTCTATTGAGAGGAGTCATTAAAATCCAGACCCGTTTCATCACTCCCTAGGAATGGAAGCGTCATGGTTATACAATCGTTTATGATCACATAACCCTCAGGTATTCCCAATATCTATACATCATGCATACTGGAAGACTCAGAATAAACCCGAAGTATTGGATCAAATTTATATTGTCTACTTCAGGGTTCTATCAGTAAGTTTCTCATTCGATCATTGGGAGTTGGTATCGATCATACATGTTCCAAAAGCGTATATCATACCTTGGTCTTGATCATATACTTTCCAAAAGTATATCAAACCTACAAATTCAGTCAAGCTTCCAAAGCGAGACGACCGTGCGCACGGAATTTGATTCATCCCAATATCTCATGAGTGAGCTCATGTCTTCCGGTTCAGTAACTGAACCTGTATGATCCCTTTGAGAGATCGTATTACTCATATGCCCTTATATGCACACCAGCACGCCGGTGTATAGACCTTGGTTAGGTCATCAACCTATTGGTCTGCCAAATGTACACACTCAAACGTATAGTAACACATCTGTCTCCAGTCAGATGATGCATGCCTGTATCGTGACATCATATGATATAGGACTTTGGTTATCTCGATTATCTCGATCTCATTAAGTCAACTCTTTGACCTAACTAATCTGACAACTCCGAATCTCTATTCCTATGCAGAGGACCTGCATCAAGAGGTCGGTCAGATATCAGCCTTTAGAGATAAGGATTGCCATCTCCTACTCAGGCTGGATATCATCTCTTAACAATCATTTGACGGTGCTTGATGAGTCCCCAATCTAACTCTTTAGATATTCATCCAAGCACCATCCTCTATGATTCAACAGTTGAATCAACAGCTGTATGATCATCAAGATGACCATGGTACATAACCCTAATTGTACTAAGGGACCTATGCAAATTATTTATTCTTCATTTCAGATCAGGGAATGATATTTGCAATAACATTTATTGCATAATGGTTCGTTGTGGGCTTGCATGTCCAACACTTCCAGACTAGGGCGTTAGAGTTACCTTGTTGAGGGAGGTTGTTTCTTTGTCATTTTTGAGGTGGGGAGCTACATATCACTTACACAGTACAAGAAAAGATTCATGGTCATTAGAGTTTGTGTATGTAGACTTGTTCTGACCTGGATCATTGAGGAGTCCTGGCCATAGATTGGTGGAACTTGGACGCTGTTGAGTCTTAAACCTAGGTCCAAATAAGGTTCCGACAAACTAATAATCCAAAGGTTTGACTGAGCTCCATACTCTAATTTAATGAAGACAACTTTAATAATCAACCTTGATTCTCCTTCTTTTTCTTTTCTTTCTCTTTTCACTTCTTTTTCAAATAAGTGTTTGCTAAGGGACTAACAAATGTAAGTATAGGCGGGTGATGAATCCATGATCATCACTCTTTATTCTTTTGTTTAGTTATTTATCTTGGCAAAGCATCATGTAAATACCAATAAATACAACTTAGCATTATGCATGCATTTGTTAATATTACATAATTAGCATATATTTGTGCAAAAATAAAAGAATAAAAGAAAAGAAAAAGGAAGGAGGTATTTAGAATAAATATAGAGCGACCCGAACCCAAGAGAAGGTCAAGCATTGACATGATCGTCAAATAAAATAAGTAGAGAGAGAGAGATAGGGCCTACTCTATGTTGTACATATTATTGGTGTAATTAAATAATTATTTTTGGATGAAATAAAAATAATATGTTCCTTTTACCTCCTTGTATATAGTGTTAAAAATAAAACAAAAATCAGAAAAATAAAAAAAATAAAAATCCTCTCTCCTTTGTACAAAATACATGTATACCTACACCCTACACCATTCTTTATTTATTATATACTTGTACATAAATAATAACAATAAAAATAAAAAATATTCTAGACTCCTAAAAATATGTTAAAAATAAATAAAATATAAAAAATGGGGTATTTATGTAAAAATAACAAAATAAAAATAATTGTACGAAATACATAGGTATATTATACATGTATATAATACATTATATTATATAACGATTACTTTATTTTTCATAAAAATAAATAAAAATTACAGAAAAATAGTTTGAAAAATAACATTTTTTTCATTTTATATAATTTTTAATTTAAAATCATTTATTATTTTTTATTAATTTTGTAATTATTTTGTAAATCCTAATTTTCTGATTGGTCGGCTAGATTGTTGATCGTCAGTCAACGGCTCCTTCCCGGGTCAGACCCGAATCCTGTTCGTAGTAGCCTCTTCTCGAAATTTCCCAGCCCGAATCCGTACTCCTTTGTCCTCGAAATTTAGACCCGATAATCCTCGTACCTCCGACATCTTCGCGGGTCCTTTGGCAGATCTGATTCATTCTAGGGTTTGGCGCTTCACTTCGATCTTTCCAGACCCTCGACTCTCCTATAAATTATCTCTTCCGCCTCCATGGAGTGGTAGCTCGTACCTCGCTCCCACCTCGACCCCTAACCACCTCCAGCTGAGTGACAGCTGCTCGGAGAACCCCTCGGAGCTTGGTTTGGTGCAGTGAAGACAACCCTCACCCTTCGTGGCCAGAGATCCGCTGCGAGCAGCCTCCCCCGCCTTCCGCATCGAGGTTGAGGCCATTACTCCGTCAGCCATCTTCTCGCCTGAAGCTCAGGAGCACTCCCAGATCTTCAGGTATCCTTACTATCCTCTCCACCTTCCTGTTCGATCCGATATTTTCATTCACCCCCGCCACGCGTTCCTCTGCTCTGACCAGCTAGTAGGAGCCTCGTTACCCACATACATCCGCTCCGATCAAACCCCCAACGCATGCTACACCTTGCACCGCAGCATGATCCCCCTTAGGATCGTCCCTCAGGTCGAGATTAAGGCTCTGATTTCCTCTATCGCCTTAGTCGGAGATCGACCCTCGCCCCACGTCGCTTCTTTGCCTTTTCGTCCGAATAACCTTCGACCGGAGCTTCGCCCCGAGTCAAGCCATCATTTGTAGGTGTTCGCACGCGCTGGGAACCACAGTTCCACCCATTAACGAGTTCGCCAGAGCAGCTCCAGGTCATCTTCGTCGTCACGCACATCCGACTGTAGGCTTCTCCATCGAACCCGTTAAGTCGACGCGGGGGACTTCCACGATCATTCGCGAGCCTCCCGATCGATTATCGGAGCCGAGGATCACCGCCTAGGCTCTGGTGAAGCTCACCTCGGCACTGTTCGTCCAGACCCTTTTTGCACCGTTGGATTGGCCCGCCTCCTCCACATCAAATCTAAGACACCGACCGCGACAGCTTTCCGGGGCGTCAGATCGCAGCTCTGGCGCATCTGCACCCTACGTCCTCAACAGTTTCTGAGGCGTCAGATCTGACACCTACCACATCTGAGTCGCATGTCCACGCGCATTCAACGGCCACCACGCGTCCCCCACGCGCACCGCACGCGCCTGCAAGGGTATATTGCATTTCCTTCTCGGCACTTTTTATGTTTTACTTTCTAGTCTGTTAAATAAAGTTGTAGTTCGATCTATTTGCTTAGTCCTTGATGTTTCTAGTATTTGCACATTAGTCCTCCCAGTTTGAATACACGTGTACGGTCACGTACCTTGTGGTGTTTTTGCATATTCTATCCTAGACTCTTTGAAAGTTCTGTTTTGAATGAAATATTTTATGTATTTGCATTTATGCCCCTGTACGTGGTTAATTGACATGTGCGTGAATTTCGTGAGAATTTTGCATGAACTTTTTATATGTGTTATTGTTTCATCTGGAAACTTTACGTTATTTGCAAATAGGTCCCTACAACCTGTGTGATTTGTTTTAAATCAAATAATTATCAAATTTACTCCAAAAATTCCGTAGAAATTACTAGTAGCTCCTGCTATTGTGTAATATTTTTGATAATTTTTCTGATGTAATTTAATTTTATTTGATATTTTATAAAAATAAAAAACCCCTAAAAATGTGTTCTCTATTTTATAAAATACCAAAAAAATATAAAAATACCTCAAAAAATTCTAAAAAAATTCCCGGGTGTTCGTTTTAGAGTGTTTTAACTTCAGTATTGTTTTTGTTCCATTATCTTTTATAAAACCCCTAAAAATCACAAAATACCAAAAATATTATAAAAATTCTTAAAAATTCTAGAAAATTCAAAAAATGTCATTCCAGTTTCTGTAATTAGGTCTTTCTATCTACTTTCTCATAAAAATAGCCATCAGGCCTTTCAGGCAATTTTAGTATTTTAATCTTGCCTTTTGGTCACTGCAGAACATTGTACTTTTGTTTTGTATTTGTTTTATTTTTATAAAATCATATAAAAATCTGAAAAATACCATACAATCAGCAAAAATACTTGCATATTTTAAAAATACAAAAATGTTTTTATTTCGAATTTTGGGATATTCTTAGTCTTAATAAAAATTGTTTAAGATTGACTTCCTTTATCTATTTATTCTTTTTCTTATTAGAAAATATAAAAAAATTGTAAATTAAAAATCACAAAAAATATGCTTTGTATTTCCTGATTCTCGACTACTTCGTAGGCTTAGCTCGTGCTCCTTGTGTTCGAACCTGGTCGCTATACCAAGTTAATTAAATAGTGGAGACCGCTACATTCGATTTCGTGTTTTGATTGTTTTATTTGTGGTCTTTACTTTTTTTGTTGAGTCCGGCTCGGCTGATTGAGGTTGCAACGACTTTTGATATAACTTAGCCTCGATCGCCTGACCGCTCATCAAGAGCCAAGAAACACCTTTGCTTCACACCTCTATGTAACTGAAACTCCTACATCCTGCTTGCCATTAACAAGCATTGAGCACGAAGAAGTTGTAATGCATCTCTTCATCTAATCAATCCAAATGTCGAAGAAACCCCTTTGGACCAAAGACCCAAATGAACCTCCGGTTCATGCAATCGTACGTTGCCATGGCCGGTCCCAAGTCTAGGAAATTGAAGAGGGTTGCATTAGGTAGCCAATATTCAACGAAAAATAGCCGGACCTTTTCGTATGCCTCAAAAATCAACCTTCCAAAGAAAATTGTCTACTCCCCTCCTCTTTCAATCTAACATGATCTATGATGACATAACTACTCCGTCCAATAATTGATGACCTGGAATAAACACAGTCTGAGTAGGCAGAATGAGTGCAACAAGGACACCCCTGGGCTTCTTGACCAGGACCTAGTATTTATTACGAAGAGAGTTAATAGAAAAATCACCATCACATATACATGAAAGCAATACATGTACGGACAGAGTTAATAGAAAAATCACCATCACATATACATGAAAGCAATACATGACAAATCAAAGAGACATCACAACAAACAAACAAACAAACAAACAAATGGACAGACCCCATACCAAAACAAATGGGACAGGATGGAGAGTGCACATCATCTTACACACTTTGGATGTTGTAAACATATATTAAAGGTCTACAAAGTCATTAATACATCACTAATAGAAGAAACCATAACAAAACAAAACCACGGTGACAACGAACCTGATCCTTTTGTATATTAACTCGAACAAGATTTGTGGTTTTCAACTTTAAGTCAGCAGGTTTCTGCTGTATGCCAACCTGCAAATATACTGAACATAAATCCATAGGATACTTGCAGGTACAATTAGTATGGCATCTAAAGTTTGAAATAATACCGATTTCAAATTAAATTAACAAGCTCAATATGGGTGCTCGTCTTTTTTCTCCTAAAAAGCAATTAGTATTCAACACCTTATATGCATGAAAAAATAATTGTTCATACACAAATAACAGTTAAAAACATGGTAATATAGTTAACTGCAAAACTTCTCCCTACATGCAAAATGTGGATGAATGTGATGAACTGCTCCTTCATGCAATCACTTTAGCATTGCAGACAGGGCCTGCATAGCGGAAAAGGGTCTATACATTCTAATTTTTGAAAAGAAGTCGTGAAAGTTCGGTTGAACAGCTCTGCAGTATAAAAACTAAGGTAAAAGAGTAGGGAAACATCATGGTAATATCGTTGTGCACATGACATGAGTGCGTCTCGTGGATTCCCATTATCCAACCATCATGAAGGCTTTATATGTTGCAGAATGGCCAACTAAAATTGGGGGCACATGTAAGAACCCTTGGCGAGTCATTTTGCTATTAATATTATTGCATCTATATTATTCCCTACCTGAAATAAATCAATATGTCATTTTGCTATAAATATTATTGCATCTATATCATTTCCTATCTGAAATAAAACATACTTTAGTTTATAAGTCCAAGTTCATCTTTCAGCATGAATAGAGATACATACCACGACCACTCTGGGTATTATACAACTGATGGTCTAAAGATTTAGTTGATCTAATGAGTTAGATCAAGCACACAATTAACACCATATAGTGTTATCCAGATAGGATCTCCTATTTGAGAAGAGATAACAATCTTCTCCAAAGACGGATGTTCAACTGACACTCTTGATGCGTGTCCTCCACACATGAATAGGGATTCGAAAGTGTTATACGAGTCAATTAAAGAGTTTTTCTTGACGAGATCAAGATAAGTCGAGAATATAATAATGATATAATTAATTCATAAGGAGAGCCCTAGGGCACCTTATATATGGAGAGACCTAGGGTTAGGGTTACAACGAGAGGTGCCTCTCTGCTGAGAGGTCCGAGGTACCCCTACAGTTAGGATTATATAATAACACTAAGCACTCCCTTCAAATCTGAGCATATATCTAAATCATGTTCATCTTGTTAAAATATTTTTCAAACTATGTCCGCACGAGTGGCTTGATGAACATGTCAACAATCTAATCTGTAGAGTACATGCTAAAGTATGAAGTTGTCCTCTCTATATCACGGCTCTGGTGTAATAGTAGTAGCTTCAACATGTTTGATATGTTCATGAAACGTGGGGTTGTTATCTATATGCATTGTTGCTCGATTATCGCACATGAGCTCTACAATGCTGGTGGGAGTGACATGAAGGCCCCTGAATAGAGATCGAACCATACTTGTCCTATTGTTGCATGGAATTGTGGATCATAGCTCTGCATTCACTCTCAGCACTTGAGGAGATAATTGCATGTTTGTTGGTCCTCTAAGTTACCAAGTTTCTTCTAAGGTACGTGCAACATCCAGTAGTAACTTTTTTGTCTATCATGCATCCTCCGTAATCTACATCAAAATAGATTATAAGGTCGAAGGCATTGTCTTTAGTAAATAGTAGGCCCTTTCGTAGGGAATACTTGATGTATCTCAAGACAATCATACATGCATCAAAGTGTACTAGAGTAGGAAGGTACATGACCTACTCATTTATCGACCGCAAGATATATATGGTCGTGTGATAGTAAGATATAATAATTTGATCACTAATCGCTTGTATCGACATGTATCTTCAATGGTTCTTGTTTCATAGATGTGTGCCTTGGGATTCATATATATCTTTGTTGGCTTAGATCCTAGCACCCCCGTATCTTGGAGTGGATCAGTAGCATACTTTCATTTAGACATGACCAGATCTTGCTTAGACTGAGTTATTTCGATCCCAAGAAAGTATCTTAAGGTCACCAAGTCTTCGATCACAAATTTTGTTGGTAGTTGCTTCTTTACTTCTGTAATACAATCAAGGTCATCTCCAGTATGGATGATATGGTGAAGCCTTCTTCCACTTTAAGTAAGGACGGGTACATGAGTTCTTGCTCAAATCCATGATGAAAGATCCGAGTAATTTTTATGTCGGATGCCAACTGCCTAATACAACCCCCACAATGGGATTTGAACCCTGGTCTTTTGGGTGGTAGACACACTGCACTACAACCATACCATTGGAGTGGGTGCCAATGGTGTGGATGATATGATCCATAAAAACACGCATTTCCACATTTCCTTTTTCATTCTTTTGTACGAATAAGGAGTGATCTGCTAATGATTTAACAAGACCAGACTTTCTAAGACCTACAATAACTTCTATAAAACACACGTAAGGGCTCTGTTTAGGTCCATAGATAGCTTTGCATACCAAGAACACCTTTTGACACTCCCCTTAAGCCTCGAAGCCAGGATGTTGTTGTAGGTATACTACTTCTTGTAGGTCATCATATAGGAATCCATTCTCTACATCAAGGTTAACCACGCTATACCAATGTTGCCATAAGGATCTGTACCATGGAGTGATGAGTGACCCGAAAATATGTTAGAGAAATCAACACCATATGTTTATGTAAACATCTTGCTTACTAAACGAGCCTTGTACCAGGCAATCGATCAATCGAACTTGTATTTCACTATAAATACACATTTAGTTCCAACCACCTTGTTGTCATCGGGTGGATCAACAAGCTGGCATGTGTTACGTGAAACAAGTGAATATATCTCTTCTTCAATTGCTAGTCACCATCTGGAGTAACGAAAGGTCTCACTGTGATTGTGAGGGACATCTGTAATGACCAAAGCCTTGAAATAAGAAGACCCAAGGCCTACAAAGGACACAACCAAAATATGATGCTTGGTGCATTTCCTGGTAACCTTTCTAAGAGTTATGGGGAGATATGTTGCATCACCTAGTTGGCTCTTTGTTGACCCCATATTTGTGTCTACAGAGGTAAAACTGCTATCACTATATAAATCTTCAGTCAAAAGACATAGGTGCAGAAGAGATAGTGTTGGCTCAGAAGGGGAGTGCCTCTGTTGATATGTAACCATGTATTAAACAACCTTTGGAATGGGAACATGGATAGGAGCAATGTCTAATATAAGAGGTGTGGGATATATGTTTATTCCAGACGGACTAGAAAGGAAGATACTCAAAGAATGTAACATCTACACTAAAGAATTGTATGCAAGAATAAGGACCATAGCATTGATATCCCTTCTAATTCCTAGTGTACCATAAAAATGTGCATTTGGTTGCTCTGGCTTACAATTTATCTTTACTAGAACCACGGAGGTGAACAAAGACCACACACCCAAACACTCTTGTAGGAACACGGAGCACTCCTATTCCTAGGAAGAGAACCTCGGTAGGAACCTACTCATCAATGGAAGTGGAGGGTATACAATATATGAGAAGAGTAGCAGTAAGGTTGTCATCTCCCTAATATATTGAAGGACATGATAAACAATAAGTAATATATGTGCCATACCAAGAATATGAAATGTTTGCACACGGCGGACCTATTTTGTCGGCATGCATGAGCACAAGCAGTTTGATGTATAATCCCTTGAGTAGACTAAAGGAATTGCATATCATGAGAAATTTTTTTCTAACACTGTCAGATCTAAGAGTTTGGACATGGGTACCAAATCGAGACCTTATTCAATTTATAAAGCATACTATAATGGGAAATGTGGAGATGAAAGAATGAAGTACATTACTGAGAGGCCATAGGGTTCTCTTATATAGGAGAGAATCTGATTAGGCAAATTACAGGAAGAAGACAAAAGAAAAAGAAAATACATAAACAATATGAAAGATAAGTAATATCTCAACACTCCCCCTCAAGCTGGAGCATAGATATCAATCAGGCTCAGTTTGGAACATCATCTCTGGTAAGGCCCTATAGCTAGGGCCTTAGTAAGAACATATGTTGTCTTATCTCCAAGGCTGACGTGAGTAGTTGCGATAAGACCCTTATGTATCATGTCACGAGTGTAGTGACAGTCCACCTCTATGTGTTTGGTCCTCTCATGGAAGGCAGGATTGTTAGCAATGAAAAGAGCAGCTGGTTGTCACATTGGAGGTACATAGGAAAAGGCACCTCAATAGTTACATCAGTAAGAACGGATCTGACTCACATCATCTCTGTGCTATCATGCACCATGGCCTTGTATTCTAACTCAGCATTCGAACTGACAACTACAATTTGCTTCTTGCTCTTCCATGAAATCAGAGAATTCCCTACGAACACTGTGAATCTTGAAGTAGACTTCCTATTCTTTAGACACCCAGCATAATCTGCATCTGTACATGCTATAACTGAAAGAAATGTAGCTCTGCTGAAAAGAAGTCTCACGCTAGGTGATGTCTTCAGATATCGCAGAATCATGTGGATTACATCCATATGTGCTTTTCTGTACTGCTCCATGAACTGGCTCATTTTGCTCACGACAAAAGATATGTTTAGCATGCTAATAGACACATATAGGAGCTTTCCAATAAGCTCCATGTACCTCTTCGTGTCATCCTCCTCAGTGTTATCATCATAGAGCTTCATGCTCGGGTCCATAGGAGTAGTGGCAAGTTTACAATCTGCCATGCTTGTCTATGAAAGAAGATATGTACTTCCTCTGGGTCATCCCAAGACCTCGTTGGTTCCTGGCAAACTCCAATCCAAGGAAGTAACGTTAAAATACTAAGGTTATTGATCACAAACCGCTGACCTAGGAAGTCCTTGGCAACCTGAATGCCATGCTCACCATCCCTTATAACAATAATGTCATCAACATAAACAAGAATGAAAACATTACCTCTCTGGGTCATGTGCACAAACAAAGAATGATTAGTAGTCGATTGCACAAACCCATGTTTCGTTATCAAGTCTAAGAGCTTCTGGAACCATGCTCTTGGACTCTGTTTAAATCCATAGATAGCCTTGTGTAACATGAAAAGCTTATGACACTCCCCCTCAGTAGCAAACCTAGGTGGTTGTTGCATGTAGACCTCCTCCTGTATATCACCATATGGGAAGGCATTCTTCACATCAAGCTGGAACGGGGACAATCACATGTCATAAACAACAGAAAGAAGGATACACAAACTAGAATGTCTGGCAACTGGAGAAAAAGTATCATGATAGTCCATCCCATATATCTGGGTGAACCCACGTGTCATAAGTCTCGCCTTATAGTGATCCACACTGCCATATGCACGGTGCTTCATAGTGAACACCTACTTGCACCCAACAACGGATATGCCAACTGGAGCTATAACAAGACTCCAACTACTACGAGACTGTAGTGCAACCATTTTCTCCTCTATGGCTAACCACCATTGACTGTCTTGAAAATCCTCCGATATGTCTGTGGTATCTCCATGGTTGATAGTGCCAAGGTAAACCTCCTGAAATTCTCTGATAGTCTGCTCAAGGAAACCTGGGCTGCAAGAGGATAAGTAGCACATGTACGTCTCTGCTTTCACAGAGAAATCGACATGTCAAGATCATATGCCAAGTCTTGAACCTGTAAATTTCCTCTTAAAAAGGCACATGCTCATCCTATATGGAATCCTGCTGCACAGACAACTCAATAGTTCCATCAGATGCGCTCATTACATACCTGAGACGTGATGGATGATGGGCAAGACATGTGACTAGGGGGAACAGAGCGAGACTTGCGAGTAAACACACATGGCAAAAATGAGTCATGGTAGGTGTTGCTCCAGAGGCAACCACAAGAGAAGGAGAAGGAGAAGGAGTAGGTGGTGGTAGTGGTGGAGGCGGTGGCGGTGGTAGAGCAGGAGTAGATGGAGGTGATGGTATGACAGTAAGAGGTGAAGGCATGTAGATCTCAGCATCAGAGACCAATGGGGCTAGTCTGTCACCTGTAGAAGAAAAATACATGACAAACTCAAAAAAGTAATGTCTGCACTGACAAAGTATTTATGCCTAAGCGGATCAAAGCAATAGTATCTCTTCTGAGTACGAGAGTAGACGACAAAAACGTACTTGACAACTCCAGGAGAGAGCTTGTCACAGCCAGGAGAGAAATCATGAACAAGAGAAACTGAACCAAATACACACGATGTAAGTGAGAAAAGATCCTTCTCGGGAAATGCTATCGAGAAAGGTATCTTCTCTCCCAACATAGACAAGGGCATACAATTTATTAGGTAGCATGTAGTGAGGACCGCATCATCCAGTAAGCGTGAGGAGCACGATTCTGGATCAACAAGGTCTTGGTCACATCAAGTAAGTGACGGTGTTTGAGCTCAGCAATATTGTTCTGCTGGGATGTACAAGCATACAAGGTCTGGTGAACAAAGCCAAGAGATCTAAGAAACTCAGAAAGTTATAAGGCGGAGAACTCTATGGCATTATCAGAACGAAGATATTTTGCATTAGCAGTAAAATATTCTTTATCTCATTAATAAAAAAATTGATAACTGTAGAGATAGTTCGTAACATTATTACCTCGTTATGTATCTGTTTGTTATTTCATTATCTTTAATAGGTCTCTCTGTAATTTACCCTTAAGGTCTCTCCCTATATAAGAGAGCCTAGGGTTTTTCTAAATGATTATCGAAGACTATTTTTCCAACATGGTATCAGAGCCATCCTAGGGCTCTCCACCCGCCGTCCCACCCCTCCCCACCCGCCGCCATTCCTCCATCGCCTCTCCAGGGCTCTCGCGTGTCAAGGCCGAGCCCTCAGCCAGCGTTTCGTCACCGCCTTCAGCCTGCAGCCAGCGCCTCTCGGCGACGTGCTGCTCGCGCGGCTCACCGCTGCCTTGATTCCAGCCCTCGCCAGCGGGCCCTGCTAGAGACTGCGTGCGGGTCCCTGGAGGTTGCCTGCGGTACTCGTGTGCTGCCGTAGGCCTCAGCCTCTTGCGCGAACATCAAGGCAGCCCTTTCACCAGTTGGTTCAAGGGCTGTAAGCCTCCTCCAAGGCGTGTCATACTCTACTCGTCCGATATATGGGTTTGAGTGCGTAATGTCTACATACGCACTCAAATCCAATGCAGTTGGTGTAGACACTCATCATCATTGTGTCTATAGTCCCTTGTTGTTCTCCAAGCGGCAGTATGTCAGAATCAAAAGCCGATATGCCCTCCACCGACGCATTCAAAGGTCCTGCGCCAATAGTGAAGATGGACGGGTCGAACTATGAGCTCTGGGCTATGCAGTTCATGAGCCTCATGAAGTCTAATGGTAAGAAACACATTCTTACCGAGGATGAGCCTGCAGAGAAGACAGGGATCTATGCCTCATGGGAGGTTGACGATGTCTATGCCAAGGTCTGGTTGTCCGGTACATTGACGATGGAGATTGCTAACGATGTCCTCCATCAGCCCATTGCCAAGGCAATGTAGGACATTCTTGCCATCACATATTCGCAGGTGCGAAATGAGATGAAGATGTTGCAGCTTCAGCATGACATTTTCACAATGAAGCAGAATGGCAAACCTCTCCATTCTCTATACACATCCCTACGAGGGATGTTTGAGAAGTTATACAGTACTGTAGAGATAGTTAGTTTCTATTATTATTATATGTTGATGTACCCAGTTTCTATTTCTCTATTCTACTTAGACATCCGTGTAATTTACCCCTACGGCCTCTCCCTATATAAGAGAGCCTAGGGTTTTCTCATTACTATAACGAAGACTCTTTTCTCCTAACATGGTATCAGAGCCGCCCTAGGGCTCTCCACCCTTCCCCACCCGCCGCCCCTCCCCTCCCCTTCTCTCGCCAAGCCGCTGCTACTCCGAGCGGCTCCCAGCCGCCTTGCCGATCCTGCGCCCCTGCAGCCCAGCGTTCCAGCCACCCTCCAGCCGCACCTGCAGCCGCTCCTGCGGCCCTAGTCCCGTGGAATCCAGCGGCACCTAGCCCCTCCAGCGGCACCGTCCTCGGTCGCTGTAGGGCTTCCAGAATCTCCAGCAGTCCAGAAGCACTTCGGTTTATGGATTTGAGTACGTAAAAGTCTACACACGTACTCAAATCCAATGCAGTTTGTGTAGACATTCATCGCAGTGTCTATTATCCCTTCGTCTTCTTCGAGCAGCAGTATGTCGGAATCGAAAGTCGATTCGCCCTCCATCGGCGCGTTCAAGGGTTCGGCGCCAATTGTGAAGATGGACGGGTCTAACTATGAGTTATGGGCCATGCAGTTCATGAGCCTCATGAAATCAAACGGTAAGAAACACATTCTTACCGAAGATGAGCCTGCGGAGAAGACAGGGATCTATGCCTCGTGGGAGGCCGATGATGCTTATGCGAAAGTATGGTTGTCCGGCACGCTGACGATGGAGATAGCAAATGATGTTCTCCATCAGCCCACTGCTAAGGCAATGTGGGACATTCTTGCTACTACGTATTCGCAGGTGCGGAATGAGACAAAGATGTTACAGCTTCAGCATGACATCTTTACGATGAAGCAAGCCGGCAGACCGCTTCATTCTCTATACACATCCCTAAGAGGGATGTTCGAGAAGCTCTACAGTACCATTCCTCTGACTGCTACTCCAGAGCAGCAGAAGACGTTCCGGAACGCCACCATGGTGGGTGTTCTACTTGCTACCCTTGATCCTGAGTACGATGCTGCACGGTCACAGATCTTAGCAGATGCAGTTATTCCTCCGGTGGAGGATGTCTACAGGAGACTCAGTCGTATCCCAGTTTCCTCCAGCTCATCTACTCCACCCCCATCTGCGATGGCAGCCTCGCGTGGGAGAGGTGGACCACCTTCTTGGCGTGGTCGTGGACGTGGCCGTGGCTCTCATGGAAGAGGCGGTCGAGTTAGTCAGACATGCTCGTATTGTCACAGACCTGGACACTCGGAGGAGACATGCTACTCAAAGCATGGGTTCCCAGCATCAGCACGGGTTGCGGAGCACTCACAGTCTCCATTACCATCTACTGCAGATCATAGATTTGATGAACTCGTGGCTCGTCTTCGTGATATTATGCCGCAGTCTTCTGGTGATTCATCTGGTGGCTCGTCAGACATTGCTGCCACAGCCTCAGCCAGTTCATCCGCTGCAGCCAGTTCCTCAGGTAGCTCTTCAGCCTTCATATCTTCACATGATATATCTGACTGGGTTATAGATTCCGGAGCTACACATCATCTGTGTCGAGATAGAGGAAGACTACAAGACTACAGGGCTATTCCTCCAGGTCGCTCAGTACAGATAGCAGATGGTTCCTACTCACCCCTTGTTGGTCAGGGGGAGGTTTTCTTATCCTCCACCATGCAGCTACAGAATGTTTTATATGCCCCTGAGTTCTCCCTGAATTTATTATCTATTAGTCAGATTACAAAGGACTTGAATTGTCGCGCTATATTTGACCCGTCTTCTCTTATTTTTCAGGACATACTCACGGGCAAGGTGATTGGCTGTGGCTCTGAGCAGAACGGTCTATATCGGCTGGTCCGGGATTCCTATGCAGGCATCTCCACTCACTCTGCTGGACCAGTGTCACCATACATTTGGCATCTTCGTTTTGGTCACCTTCCGCTCCAGAAGATGCGCCACCTTCTACCCCAGATCTCTCCAAGTTCGTCGTTTCGTTGTGAAACATGTCAGTTGGGAAAGCATCACAGGTCGAGCTTCCCAGGTCGTCAAAGTCGGAGCAGTAGCTCCCCTTTTGAGTTGTTGCATATAGATATATGGGGTCCGAGTCGTGTGCCCGATCATCAGGGGCACAGGTTCTATCTTGTGGTAGTTGATGATTTTTCCCGCGTCTCTTGGGTTTTTCTTCTGAAGAATAAGTCTGAAGCAGGCGATGTTATTCAAAACTTGATTAATGAAATACAGAATGTTTTTTCGTCTTCTGTAAAATATGTTCGAACTGATAATGCCCTTGAATTTTGTACACGTGTTCTTTCTCAGTTTCTGTCATCGAAGGGTATTATTCATCAAACCACCTGCCCATATACATCCCAACAGAATGGGGTGGCAGAGAGAAAGCATCGTCATCTCTTGGATATCACTCGTACCTTATTGATTCAGAGTTGTGCTCCTATTTCCTTCTGGGGGGATGCTGTCCTCACTGCATGCTATCTGGTCAATAGAATGCCATCCTCTGTCCTTGGAGAGAAGATCCCCATTTCGCTTATTTTTCCTGACAAAGAGATATTCTCACTACCACCTCGTGTTTTTGGTGCTGTGGCTTTTGTCCATCGTCTTTCTCCTGGACTTGACAAGCTCTCTCCAAGAGCAGTCAAGTGTGTCTTCGTTGGGTATTCCAGAACACAGAAGGGATACCGGTGTTATGATCCTACTACCAAAAGGTACTTTGTTAGTGCGGATGTCACTTTCTTCGAGTCGGTCATGTACTTCTCGCCAGCTGGAGACAGAATGGTACCATCCACCACCGCTGATGATATTTTGGTTCCACCACCACCTACTTGTCCTTTACCTAACACATCTCCTGTGTCCGTTCCTATGCCAGCACCACCACCACCTCCACCACCACCTCCACCTCCACCCAGTCCACGGCAAATCGTCTCACCCTTTCCTCATCACTATACGCGTCGCTCAGGTCCTGCTCAGCCGACAGCTCCGCCAATCACTAAGCCTCAGGTATGTTCGGATAATATCACTAATGACGGGTCAGATTCGGTTCATATGCAGGACGACTCCTTACAGGTGGACACAGATGGTGATCTGAATGTTCCGATTGCTCTTCGGAAACCGAGACGACAGTGTGTATCATATCCACTTGCTTCCCAGGTTTCCTTTCACCGACTCACAGGTGATTTCCAGCAGTTTGCCACAGCTTTGTCTTCTGTGGACATACCACGGACATACCAGGAAGCCCTGAAAACTGCATGCTGGAGACGAGCTATGGAGGAAGAAATTGAGGCCCTGCAGTCCCGTGGCACATGGTCTTTGGTTCCTGCACCACCTGATGCATCAGTTGTCAGCTGCAAATGGGTCTTCACAGCCAAGTATCATGCGGATGGCACATTGGATAGGTACAAAGCACGCTTGGTTGCCCGAGGATTTACACAGACATATGGCGTTGATTACATGGATACATTCTCTCCAGTTGCGAGACACACGACGCTCCGTATCCTTCTGTCTGTTGCAGTGGTTCGAGACTGGAGTATTTATCAGCTAGACGTCAAGAATGCCTTTCTGTACGGGGACTTACAGGAGGAAGTCTACATGCAGCAGCCACCTGGGTTTACTGCTGAGGGGGAGAAGCATATGGTATGTAGACTTCACAAGGCAATATATGGACTTAAACAGAGTCCACGGGCGTGGTTCCAGAAACTATCCAATATAATTGAGCACCAGGGATTTAAGAGGTCCAATGCTGACCATTCGTTATTTGTCCAGAAGTCCTCGGCAGGTACGGTTGTCATAATGGTCTATGTGGATGATATTCTTGTCACAGGAGATGATACTCAGGGCATAGCAAGGGCAAAGGCATTTCTAGGTAGTCAGTTTGTTACAAAGGATCTTGGAACCCTAAGATATTTTCTGGGGTTGGAATTTGCAAGGAATGCACATGGTTTGGTGATGACACAACGGAAGTACATTACTGACTTCCTGGTTGAGACTGGTATGGATGGGTGCAAACCATCTAGCATCCCCATGGATCCCAGCATGAAGATATATGATGATGATACTGATGAAGTGGACAAGAGGAGATATAGAGAGATGGTGGGAAAACTCCTCTACATCACCATAACTCGCCCAGACATCCAGTTTGCAGTTAGCAGGGTGAGTCAGTTTATGGAGCAGCCAAGACAGGTTCACATGGATGCTATACACATGATACTGAGGTATCTAAAGACTTCTCCAGGCTCAGGGCTGCTATTTAGAAAGGACACGGACTTATCTGTATCAGCATGTGCAGATGCAGATTACGCAGGTTGTCCTAAGGACCGAAAATCAACCTCAGGGTTTGCAGTGTTTGTTGGTGGCTCCTTGGTTTCTTGGAAAAGCAAGAAACAAACTGTTGTGGCCAGGTCCAGTGCTGAATCTGAGTATAGGGCCATGGCTCAAGTCAGTACGGAAATGATGTGGGTTCGCTCAGTACTAGAAGATCTACATGTGGCCGTATCTCTACCGATGATGCTCCAGTGTGACAATCAGGCAGCGTTGTTCATTGCCAACAATCCAGCCTTCCATGAGAGGACCAAGCATATTGAAGTTGACTGCCATTACACCAGGGACCTAATCCAGAGAGGATTGATATCCACGGCCCATGTTAGCTCAGGGGATCAGACTGCCGATATATTCACCAAGCCATTGCTCAGAGGACCTTTCCAGAGATGTTCATCCAAGCTGAGCATGATCGACATCTATGCTCCACCTTGAGGGGGAGTGTAGAGATAGTTAGTTTCTATTATTATTATATGTTGATGTACCCAGTTTCTATTTCTCTATTCTACTTAGACATCCGTGTAATTTACCCCTACGGCCTCTCCCTATATAAGAGAGCCTAGGGTTTTCTCATTACTATAACGAAGACTCTTTTCTCCTAACAAGTACCATTCCACTCACTGCTACTCCAGAACAGCAGAAGACGTTACGGAACGCCACTATGGTGGGCATTCTACTTGCGGCTCTTGACCCTGAGTATGATGCCGCCCGGTCCCAGATCTTAGCTGATGCAGTTATTCCTCCAGTGGAGGATGTTTACAGACGGCTCAGTCGCATTCCAGTCCCCTCCAGCTCTTCTACTCCACCCCCATCAGCGATGGCAGTCTCGCGTGGGAGAGGTGGACCGCATTCTGGCCGTGGTCGTGGACGTGGCCGTGGACCCCAGGGACGGGGTGGTCGCTTCAGTCAGACATGCTCTTATTGCCACCGCACAGGACACTCAGAGGAGACATGCTATTCTAAGCATGGATTCCCAGCATCGGCATGTATTGCAGAGCATTCTCAGTCTCCAATATCCTCTACTGCTGATAGTCGATTTGATGAACTTGTGGCCCGTCTTCGAGATATTATGCCACAGTTATCTGTTGATTCGTCTGGTGGCTCCTCGGATATTGCCGCTACTGCCTCTGCCAGTTCATCTGTTGCTGCGAGCACCTCAGGTAGATCTCTTGCATTCACTACATCTCATGATATATCTGACTGGGTTATAGATTCTGGAGCCACGCATCATCTCTGCCGAGATAGAAGCAGATTACAATCCTACAGAGATATTCCTCCCGGCCGCTCAGTGCAGATAGCAGATGGTACATATTCACCCCTGGTTGGACAGGAGGAGGTTTTTCTATCCTCCACTATGCAGCTACAGAACGTTCTACATGCTCCTGAGTTCTCAATGAATTTGCTATCTATTAGTCAGATTACGAAGGATTTGAATTGTCGTGCTATATTTGACCCGTCTTCTCTCATTTTTCAGGACATACTCACGGGCAAGGTGATTGGTTGTGGCTCTGAGCAGAATGGTTTATATCGACTGGTTCGGGACTCCTATGCTGGAGTCTCATCTCTTTCTGCTGGACCAGTCTCTCCGTACATTTGGCATCTCCGGTTTGGTCATCTTCCGCTCCAGAAAATGCGTCATCTTCTGCCCCAAATCCCTCCTAGTTCGTCTTTCCGATGCGAAGCGTGTCAGTTGGGAAAGCATCACAGGTCGAGCTTCCCACGTCATCCGAGTCGGAGCAGTAGCTCCCCTTTTGAGTTGTTACATGTTGATATATGGGGTCCGAGTCGTGTTCCCGATCATCAGGGGCACAGGTTTTATCTTGTGGTAGTGGATGATTTCTCGCGTGTGTCATGGGTTTTTCTTTTGAAAAATAAATCTGAAGCAGGAGATGTGATCAAGAACTTGCTTACTGAAGTGCACAATGTTTTTTTCTACCTCTGTCAAATATGTTCGAACGGATAATGCCCTTGAATTTTGTGCACGCTCACTTTCTCTATTCCTTTCATCAAAGGGAATTATTCATCAAACCACCTGTGCGTATACCTCACAACAAAATGGTGTGGCGGAAAGAAAGCATCGCCATCTCTTGGATATTACTCGAACATTGTTGACTCAGAGTTGTGCTCCTATTTCATTCTGGGGCGATGCTGTTCTTACTGCATGTTATCTGGTTAACCGAATGCCATCCTCAGTTCTTGGTGATAAGATACCTATCTCTCATATTTTCCCATACAAGGAGTTATTCTCACTGACTCCACGTGTTTTTGGTACTGTGGCTTTCGTTCATCGTCTATCTCCCGGATTTGACAAACTCTCTCCTAGAGCAGTCAAATGCGTCTTTGTTGGTTATTCCAGAACTCAGAAGGGTTACCGGTGTTATGATCCTGTGACTAAGCGGTACTTTGTGAGTGCTGATGTCACGTTCTTTGAGTCGGTCATGTACTTTTCTCCTGCAGGTGACAGAATGGTAACATCCACTACCACTGATGATATCTATGTTCCTCCACCACCTACATTGAGTACTCCTGAGTCATCTCATGTGCCGGTCTCCACGCCAGTACCACCACCTCCACCTCCACCTCCACCCATTCCACGACCTACCATATCACCGTTACCCAAATTCTATACATGTCGTTCAGGTCCTGCTCAGACTACACAGCAGCCAATCATCACGCCTCAGGTATGTTCAGATGGCATTACTACTGACGGGTCAGGTTTAGTACATGTGCAGGGTCCTTCAGTACAGGCAGACACTAGCCCATCCAGTACGACAGATGGTGATCTTGATGTCCCGATTGCCATTCGGAAGCAGAAGAGGCAATGTGCCTCTTATCCATTTGCGTCACAGGTATCTTTTCACCGTCTCACTGGTGATTTTCAGAAGTTTGCCATAGCCTTGTCTTCTGTGGATATACCACAGACATACCAGGACGCTTTGAAGAATGATTGCTGGAGACTAGCAATGGAAGAGGAGACGAGGGCCTTACAGTCTCGTGGTACATAGTCTTTGGTCCTTGCACCTTCTGATGCCTCAGTTGTGAGCTGTAAATGGGTCTTCACAGTCAAATATCATGCAGATGGCACGTTGGATAGGTACAAAGCACGCTTGGTTGCCCGTGGGTTTACACAAACATACGGTGTGGATTACATGGATACATTCTCTCCAGTGGCGAGACACTCTACTCTTCGTATCCTTTTATCAGTTGCTGTGGTCCGTGATTGGAGTATATCTCAACTAGATGTCAAGAATGCCTTTTTATACGGGGACTTACAGGAGGAAGTCTACATGCAGCAGCCACCTGGGTTCACTGCTGAGGGGGAGAAGCATATGGTCTGTAGACTTCACAAGGCGATATACGGCCTCAAACAGAGTCCGAGAGCATGGTTCCAGAAGTTGTCCAGCCTAATTGAGCAACAAGGGTTCAAGAGGTCAAATGCCGATCACTCATTGTTTGTCCAGAAGTCATCGACAGGTACGGTTGTTATTATGGTTTATGTGGATGATATTCTTGTTACAGGAGATGATGCTCAGGACATAGAGAGGGCGAAGGCATTCCTTGCCCGTCAGTTTGTTACAAAGGATCTTGGGACCCTGAGATACTTTCTGGGGTTGGAATTTGCAAGGAATGCACAGGGTTTGGTAATGACCCAACGGAAGTACATTACAGACTTCCTGACTGAGACTGGCATGGATGGTTGCAAACCATCAAGTATTCCCATGGATCCCAGCGTGAGGTTGTATGATGGTGATACTGATGAAGTAGATAAGAGGAGATATAGAGAAATGGTGGGAAAACTCCTCTACATTACCATAACTCGCCCAGACATTCAGTTTGCAGTTAGCAGTGTGAGTCAATTTATGGAGCAGCCAAGACAGGTTCACATGGATGCCATACACATGATACTGAGGTATCTGAAATCTTCTCCAGGGTCAGGGCTGCTATTCAAAAAGGGCACAGACTTATCCATCTCAGCATGTGCAGATGCAGATTATGCAGGATGTCCTAAGGATCGGAAATCAACCTCAGGGTTTGCAGTCTTTATTGGAGGCTCTTTGGTTTCTTGGAAAAGCAAGAAACAAACTATTGTGGCAATGTCCAGTGCTGAATCCGAATATAAGGCCATGGCTCAAGTCAGCACGGAAATGATGTGGGTTCGTTCAGTACTAGAAGATCTACGTGTAACGGTGCCCCTACCTATGAAGCTTTAGTGTGACAATCATGCAGCATTGTTCATTGCCAATAATCCAGCCTTCCATGAAAGGACCAAGCATATTGAAGTTGACTGTAATTATACTAGGGACCTGATCCAGAGAGGATTGATATCTACTACACATGTGAGCTCAGGAGATCAGACTGCAGATGTGTTCACCAAGCCACTGCTCAGAGGACCTTTTCAGAGATGTTCATCCAAGCTGAGCATGATAGACATCTATGCTCCACCTTGAGGGGGAGTGTAGATATAGTTCGTAACATTATTACCTCGTTATGTATCTGTTTGTTATTTCATTATCTTTAATAGGTCTCTCTGTAATTTACCCTAAGGTCTCTCCCTATATAAGAGAGCCTAGGGTTTTTCTAAATGATCATCGAAGACTATTTTTCCAACAATAACAAATCCATCTTCAGACTTATTCTTCAATAAAAAGACTCAAGAAAGTCTACAAAAGTCATCAACATCGACTAGATAATAACGATGTCCCTGGTGATCAGGGACATGACTCGGACCCCAGATATCTAAATAAAGGAGCTCAAATATTTGAGAACTGCTCTGACTCTGACAAGATGGAGAGGACTGATGATGCTTCCCAAGCTCGCATGCCTCACACTGGAAGGAAGAGCTCGCAGAAATCTTTCGGAGAACGTGACACAACTGCAGAGGAAGGTGACCAAAATGAAGGTGCCATAGATATGGTGAGATTGATCCAATAGGTATAGTTGAGTTGCTGGCATAAGGAGGTTAGACTAGTTTGTAGAGCCTCCGCTACTCACTGCCACATCCAATCACCCCGCCTGTGAGTATGTTCTGAAACACAAGAGATGAAGGGTCAAAAATGGCAAGCCGTATAGATCCTTAGTAATCTGACCAATAGAAAGTAAATTAATATGAAAGTCAGGAGTATATGAAACATTATGAAGGCACATGGACGACGTCAAATGTACCTCCCCCTGTCTCGTGATGGGTAAGTGGACTCCATTAGCAATGACAACACATCTACTAGGATGTATGGTCTTGTAGGACCTCAGCTGGGCTCTGTCTCTACACAGATGGTGGGAAGCACCAGAGTCAATAATCCACTCTATCATATCTGCACCGCTCCTACCAGTAAAAGCGTAAGCAATACTTGAGGAGCTCGAATAGGCTCTAGATGCAGCTGCGGTATTTGTAGTGGTGGTGCATGCAACAAGAGTCAAGATCTCCCATAAACGAGAGATAATATCATCTAGGCAAGGATCGATCTGTGATGTTGGAGTCTCTGATGGCACAACCTATTCTTCCATACGAGCAGGCATTGGATATCCATGCTTCTGATAGCATGTATCATATGTGTATCCTGACCGATGACAGTATGTGCAAGGACTACGTTGACATCCACTGCTTCTACCACGAGGGATGCATCGTCTGAACTGTGTCATCCGTCCTCTGCCATGAGAAGAGGCCATCGCTGAAGAGGGCTGAGGAGTGGCAATAGGAGGCATGAGAAGCCTGTTGAGACGGCTATAGTCCTCTTTCATGGGAGGTATGGTAGCTCCGATGAGAAGTTGTATACATGCATCATCGTACTCTGCATCTAGTGCAGCTATGAAAACTCCAACCATCGTGGAGTTCTTGTATGCCATATTTCCATCTGATGGTCTGTAGATGTCGTAATAGATATGAAGCTATGAAGCTTATCGAACATGCCCAATGGAGCGAAGAGTAGAACGAGTGCAGAGGACAACCATTCTACTTGGCCCTATAGATATCGAACTAGAGCTAAAGAATCTTAACCTCATTCTTCTCTCAGGCATAGGTGGATGCTAAAATGTCCACATCACCTTAGCGGTGGGATGATTCACAATATCATTGGCTATCTCTGTGGGGAGGGTCCGGGAGAGCCAAATACGTGCATACCCATCATCTTGCTTCCAAGAAGCATTAACCCCAGTCTTATCTGTTGGCTCTGGATCTGTCAGGATGTGCTCCTTGGTATTACACAACATGAGGGTGAGAAACTGCATGGACCACAACTCATAGTTGGTCCCATCCATCTTTACGATGGGAATCAGGCCCTTGAAGACACCACATAAAGAAAATGTCATCTTTATTCTCTGACGTGATGGAAATTCGATCAAAAACGGATCTTGACTGGGAAGTAAATCGATATGAGTAAGTCTACATGATCATACGGAGGATTGGTTGTAAGCCTAGACTCATACAACCATCCTCGTCACTCCTTGTTGCTGTTAGGGACAGAGAACATGATTTTAGGCATGAAATCAAGTTTTCATGTCAAAATCAGACCGGTTCAGGTCAAATCAGAGTGAGGAGGTCCTGGCGGTGCAAAAAGATGATCAAGCGGCACTAGATGAGGGATGAGAGCTCCGACGCTCCTGGTAGCGCCACCGGCTATGCTAGGCAGCCACACGGCGACGCAAGGGGTGCACGAGGAGGCGCGAGTGCTTTTGGGGTAACTCTGCTAGGCGCATTTATCTGCATGGCGATGTGAGTCGGTGTGAGGAAGATGTGGAGCGTAGGGCTGAAAGTAGGGAAAGGTATTTTAGGTCAGGGCTTCAGTCTAGGATCGTCGCTCTGATACCATATAGAGATGAAAGAATGAATTACATTTACTGTGAGTCCCTAGGGTTCTCTTATATACAGGGGCAGAGGGAGGGGGCGGGAAGGGGCCGTGGCCCCCCTCCAAACTTGGTAAATTATTAAATGTTCATGCTATTTTCCATTTCTAACAGCAATTCTACTATTTCCTGAAATTTCTATAAAGGGCATCAATTCCTTTCTCCCATTTTTTTAAATTTTCATAAAGCACCACCACCATTCTTTTCCTCATTTTCCAAAATTCCGTAAAAATTCAACATTTCTATTAAAGATGCAAAGAAACAGATATAGATATAGGTGTTAATATCTCGTTGTCTATTTTTAAATATGAATTCAGATGTGGATATGGATATGAAAACAATTTTACTATATTCTTAAAAGATGGATACAGATGTTAAATGGATATTTATTACGTGTGAATAATGTTAGAAATAATGTACATATTAGCTTAAATATACACGTATTGGATAGATGCACTTTAAATAACAAATAGGTTAAAGAATACATACTTCTCCCGCCCCATTTTTCTTATTTCTTATTTTTTGAAAAATGCTTCAATGGATTTTCATTGCTATATTCCCATATTATGTCATTCAAGTTTTGCGTGAAACAGAAACTCCTACGGCCTCTGTCTAGATGGGGTCGATTTCAACAATTATGCGACCGTTAAAAAACGATTGTCGAGATGGAGGCTGTAAGAGTCTGTTTCGCACGAAACTTGGATGACATAATATAAGGATATAGTGATGAATTTTCACGGATTTATTTTTCAAAAAAATAAAATAATAGGAAAGAGGGGAGGGAGAGTCATGTTAACACCCTCAAGGAGGCAACCCCCTTTTTCTCATATATATAACATTTGTATTTTTTCGTAATAATATTTTTTTAATGATTGTGATGCTGACTATACTTTTCTATCTCTCTATAGTTGGCATACTCGTATACCATATTTATCATTTTTTGTTATATTTTCAACCAACTTTTCAATCATATAGTTGGCCTAATAACATGCCTTATAATTCGGACACAAATCAGACAATTTCGCTTATGATTTGGACATGAATCGTACACATATATTTTGGCCCCACCTATAAAATTTTTCTGGCTCCGCCTCTACTTATATATGAGAGAAGTTGGGCAAATTACTGGAAGAATACAAAAGAAAAAATATATAAACAACATGAAAGATAAGTAATATCTCAACAGGGATAACACTAGATTTATTTTTTTAATACAAATGTCCATGTAGCACGAGAGGTCAATCGCAAGAACAAGATAATATATATTCCCATACATCGCGATGAACTATCTCAAAGAGTATAGCGGAATGGATTGTACTAGACGATAGAAAAGTATTTGGTGGTACATACCCAGTTAGCAAGCCTCACACTCTACGCTTACAGTGGGAGGGAGCTGGGAAAGGACCCGATGAAGTTTCATGAGAGACGGATGGCGTACCATACCTATTGTAAAGATACAAGTAATATAATATGATTTGTTGATATGAAATTTGTTCATACGAACCAAAAACAATCACTATACACATACATGATTTGTTTAACATAATGATGGTTGTAATATAACTGTATAATATATATTTATGAAATAATATGTTCTGGGACTAAACATATATTATAATAAATTACGTGAGTCTTGTGACTAATATATATATATATATAGAGAGAGAGAGAGAGAGTAAATGTGACAAATATATATATGATTACTTCTTGACATATATCCTTGGTTTTATATGCTAGGTTTGTTACTAGACATGTGACCCAAAATAATATATGTTGTGATTATGGTCTGTATGTTTGTGACAAATATATAATTTGTGCATTTTATACTATTTGTAAAGTATGAATTTAAATAATTCAACTTATACGTTTTTCAAAAAAATGCATAGAAGACAGAAGTAGTGCCTTGGTAGCACCTCGGGTATGTGAGGCCTACACCTCAAGTACGCTAACTGAGGCTATAGCCTCAAGGAAATTTCCATGCAAAATGCCTCGAGGCATGTGCCTCGGTGCCTCAAGGCGTGGTTTTTAAAACCATGTCAATATCTCCAAATAGTCCCAAATGATTCATCAAAGGTTCTAAATCAACCGGGAGTCGTAATTCGATTAGAAGTCCTAAATTGACCAAGCGTCCTAAGTCGATTAGGATATCCTTATATATGATATCTTTACCCAAGAAAATTACAGACTATAGTTAGAATAACATAATAGAAATATTCTTGTATTGATGACTCATGGGTTGAGCATGTAAATGTAATTCACATTTCCCATTGAAATAATATAAATATGATTCAATATTCCATTGGATTTAATTCATCTAATTTGATTTTAAATTATTGAGTAAAATGATTAAATTGAAATCCAATCTAATGTGAGAATACTTGTGGAGATTACATATACATTATAAATAGGAGAATCTTGATGAAGATTAGAATATCCACCAAATCAAAATGGGCACTCACTCTCCTATATAAAGTAAGGAGATAACAACTCTTCTCCTATGTTTGAAAACTCCTAAACCACGAAGGTTGGTAATCCAACTTATCTCTCCCCTCCTCTCTCTCTCTCTCTGATCGCAACCTATTCTTCTTGTTGGGAGAAAAATGATTATCGCATTAGATTAGACTGAGGGCTCTCTTATATAGGAGAAGAGTCCTTGGGTTAATTACATGATAAGTACCTAAAGAAAACGATTACATAAAATAAACAGAGAAATATATGTTTATCTTAACACTCCCCCTCAAGCTGGAGCATATATATCTATCATGCTCAGCTTGGAACAACAGTTCTGAAATGGATTTCGAGACAAAGCCTTGGTGAAAATGTCAGTTGTCTGGTCTCCTGTTGAAACATGAGAGGTAGATATGAGCCTTTTTTGTATCATGTCTCGGGTGTAGTGACAATCCACTTCAATATGCTTTCTTCGCTCATGGAATGCAGGATTATTGGCAATGAATAATGCAGCTTGATTATCACATAAAAGTTGCATAGGAAGAGGAACTTCAATAGTAAGATCAGTCAACACTGATCTAACCCACATCATCTCTGCACTCCCTTGTGCCATGGCCCCGTATTCAGATTCTGCACTCAATCTGGCTACCACTGTCTGCTTCTAGCTTTTCCATGAGACAAGTGAGTTTCCAACAAAAACTGTAAAGCCCGAAGTAGACTTTCTGTCTATAGGGCAACCTGCATAATCAGCATCAGCGTACGCTGTCACCTCAAGGGATGCATCCCTACTGAATAAGAGACCTGAGCCAGGTGAGTTCTTCAAATATCTTAAAATCATATAGATAGCATCCATATATACCTTTTTGGGATGCTCCATGAACTGGCTAACTTTGCTTACCGCAAACATAATATCTGGCGTAGTGATAGTAGCATATAAAAGCTTCCCAACCAGTTCTCTATATCTCCTACTATCTACTTTCTCAGTATCATTGTCATACAATTTCATACTTGGATCCATAGGAGTAGTGCAGGCTTGCATCATGTCATACCTGTCTCAGAAAGGAGATCCATCACAAACTTCCTATGAGTCATCACTAGACCACGCTGGTTCCTGGCAAATTCTAACCCCAGAAAATAACAAAGAGTGCCAAGGTCCTTAGTCACAAACTGTTGACCTAGGAACTCCTTAGCTATCCGGATGCCTTGAGTATCGTTCCCTTTAACAATAATGTCATCGACGTAAACAAGAATGATAACTGCACCTTTCTCTGTCTTCTGAACAAAAAGTGAGTGGTCTGCAGTAGACCTCACAAACCCGTGGTACTCAATCAACTCCGATATCTTTTGGTACCGAGCTCTTGGACACTGCTTCAGATCATAAATTGCCTTGTGTAGCCAGCACACACTCTGGGACTCCCCCTCAATAGCAAACCCAGGTGGCTGCTGCATGTAGACTTCCTCCTGAAGGTCCTCGTAAAGAAAGGTTTCTTTACATCGAGCTAATATAATAGCCAGTCCCTTGAAATGCAACAGAAAGCAGAATTCGTAGTGTCGAATGTCTCACTACTGGAGAAAAAGTGTCCTGATAGTCTACCCCATACGTTTGGGTGAAACCTCGTGCTACAAGCCTTGCCTTGTAACGATCGACAGTGTCGTCTGCATTGTGCTTGATGGAAAATATCCATTTACAGCTGACAATAGATGCACCTTGGGGTACAGGTACAACACTCCAAGTCCCTCATGACCGTAAGGCTTCCATCTCCTCTTCCATGGCCTGGCGCAACCGGCTGTCCTGTAATGCCTCCAAATATGTACGTGGGATAGTAACTGCGGAGAGTCCCACTACAAACCTCATGTACTCACCTGAAAGGTGATCCAAAGAAACATGTGCAGCAAGTGGGTATGTGGCACACTTACGTCGAGGCTTCCTCAAGGCAATTGGAATGTTCACATCAGTATCCCCTCTGTCTTGTGGACCTAAGTCGTCCTGTGTATCATGAAGAACTCCAGTGCCTTAAGTAGAAACAATGTTCATGACATACCTGGGGTGTGTTGGATGATGTAGATGGCTTACGAGAAGAGGAGCTAGTAGAAGACCTACGAGTGTAAACAAGAGGTAAGAATCTTGGTTGAATAGCTAGAGGTGGAGGTGGTGGCGGTGGAGGTGATAACCGTTGGAGTGCAACATGTGGGTCTTTTGGTGGAATATACGGAGGAGGAATAACAACATCCCCCTCAACATTGTTATTGCATAGCATGTCCCCTGTACGAGAGAAATACATAGTGGACTCAAAGAAAGTAACGTCGGCACTCACATAATATCTTCTGCCAACATGATCAAAACATCTATACCCTTTTGGGTAAGAGAATGTCCAACAAAAACACATTTGACAGCTCTGGGTGAGAGCTTGTCACGACCAGGATTGAAATCATGGACAAATGCCACAGATCCAAAGACTCTGGGAGTGAGAGAGAATAGTTCCTTCTCGGGAAACACAATCAAGAAGGGAACTTTCTCTCCAAGAACAGTGGAAGACATGCAGTTCACCAAGTAATAAGCAATGAGGACATCCCCCCAAAAAGAGTGAGGGGTACGACTATGTATCAACAATGTGCGTGTGACATCAAGAAGGTGACGATGTTTGTGTTGAGCCACACCATTCTGTTGTGAACTGTAACTGCACGAAGTTTGATGAATAATTCCAAGAGATCTCAGAAATTCAGATAAATGTAGTGTTGAAAATTCCAACGCATTATCCGTATGAATGAATTTGGCATTTGTTGAGAAGATATTCTTGACTTCAATAAGAAATGTTTTAATGATAGCACATGCTTCAGACTTTTGTTTCAACAAGAACACCCAACACAATCTAGAATAATCATCAACATCAACCATATAATAACGATGTCCCTGATGATCAGGGACACGACTCGGACCCCAAATATCAAAATGAAACAACTCAAAGGACCGACTACTATGATGACTCGGACGACTCGGAAACGACGAGCGATGATGCTTCCCGAGCTGACAGGCTTCACAATCCAATGCAGTATGGGTAGATATCTATGGTAGAACATGACACATCTTCTGTAGATGAAGATGACCAAAGCGGAGATGCCAAAGGAATGGTGAAACGGATTCAGATGGAATGGTAGCAAGTCCAGTGCATGATGGTATGGTAAGCTTATACAAGCCTCTCTGCTCACGACCATGTCCAATCATCCTGCCAGTCAGTATGTCCTGAAACACAAACGAAGATGGATCAAAGATGGCATGACAATGTAAATCTTTCGTAAGCTGACTAATTGTTAAAAGGTTCATCGGAAAATCAGGCGCATATAAGACATTTTGAAGACTCAGAGATGGGGCTAGAGTAATCTCCCCCTTACTAACAATGGGTAAGCGAACCACATTGGCAATGACAACTGATCTGCCAGGTGAAAGTGATCTATATGAAGTAAACTGTATCCTGTCGCCACGCATATGATGGGATGCCCCGGAGTCCATAATCCAATATGTCAGGTCTGAACATGTACTACTGGTAAACACATAGTGAGTACCTGATGAACTAGACGACGCTCTGGCAGAAGCCGTGGCCTTTGTGGAACCTAGAGACGAAGATTTAGGAGTACTCATCATCTCCCGAAGCATGGATACAATGTCATCAAAGCGAGTATCTGGAGTAGGTGCAGACGAAGCCTCAGTCTGCTCAGCAACACGTGCAGATGGTGGATATCCATGCTTATAAAAGCATGTCTCCTCAGAGTGATCGAGATGATGAAAATGTTTACATGGACCACAATGTTTGCCTCCCCCTCGACCACGAGGTCCACGACCCCGAAAGTTAGACGATCCTCCCCTGCCTCTTGTAGCAACCATAGCAGAAGGAGTAGTCTGTGCTGTATTCGCAGATGTAGTAGTAATCCCACTCAAGCGCTTATAGACCTCTTCCATTGGAGGAATGGTCACTCCAGTCAGAAGTTGAGTACGAGCTGCATCGTACTCAGGATCAAGCGAGGACAGAAAAACTCCAGTCATCGTGGCATTTTGATATGCATGTTGTTGCTCCGTGATGGTGGTGATCGGCATGAAGCTGTGTAATCTCTCAAGCATGCCCCTCAGGTGAGAGAAGTGTGCATGGAGCGGTCGACCATTCTGTTTGGCCGAGAAGATGTCGAACTGCAACTGTAGTATCTTGCTTTCATTTTTCAACTGTTCATATGTATCGGCCAGTATGTCCCACATAGCCTTTGCAGTTTGTTGATTCACAATATCATTAGCGATCTCCGCGGTCAGTGTCCCAGAGAACCATATACGAGCATAGGCATCGTCTTGTTTCCACGACGCATTCGCCCCAGTCTTGTCCGTCAGCTCGGAATCTGTCAGAATGTACTCCTTATTGTGGCACTGCATAAGGGTTCGAAACTGCATGGACCATAGCTCATAGCTGGTCCCATCCATCTTCACAATGAGGGCTGGGCCTTGAAGGCCTCAGAAGATGAGAAAACATCACCCTTGTTCTCTGACACGATAAGAAAGAGCCAAGATGCATGGATCGAATAAGGGATAAAATCAAGGTAGCTCGACTACAGAATCATAAGAGGGTTACGTTATATGTGTAGACTCATACAACCACCCCTACTCCTCACGTGAAAACGAGGACCAACAGACAGGAAGATCCAAGACCCTAACGCGCGCTAGGCACTCAACCGGAATGTGCAGCAGCACCAAAGAGGCACCGGAATGCGCCCAGGGCGATGATGGCGGTGCTCGCTGAAGCCCTAGGGGGCTGAGATGCTCCTGGCGGCGCCCGCAGGGGCGCTAGGAGGTCCTAGGAGGACCTGGGTGGCACGCGAGCCCGCTAGTCGCCGACCAGTCGGGGCAGCGCCGACGGTCCTGGGATGCACCTGCAGGCCCGAGCAGAGCTTGTAGAGGCGACACCATCTTGGCGCGCCTGGGCTGGTGGTCGCCGGAGACAGCGGCGGTGGCGAAGAGAGGGGGGGAAGGCGACATGTGTAGGTTTAGGATTTTGCGGTGGGATACAGGAACCCCAGTCTAGTACCGTTGCTCTGATACCATGTTGGGAGAAAATGATTATTGCATTAGAATAGACTGAGGGCTCTCTTATATAGGAGAAGAGCCCTTGGATTAATTACATGATAAGTACCTAAAGAAAACGATTACATAAAATAGACAGAGAAATATATGTTTATCATAACACTTCTCAACCTCTCCCTTGGTGGCTCCTACTTAAAGGAGGAGCCTTCTCCGGGGTGGAAATGAGAATTTTATCAAGGAGGGGCACAATATATAACTATATAACTATCATGTATGCTAAAAAATGCAGAAGAAATATGTGTTTTCAAGTGATATTTTTTTAAATAAAGTGACTATATTTTAGTATCTCTAAAAAATCCGAGAAACTTACAATTTAAATATTATTTGAATCTATGAGATGGGATTGGATTTTAAAATATATTATTATTTTCAATTAAGATTACAAAATTTTAATAAACCTAATAACTTATGCCATAAAAATCCATCCCTAAGGCCACATTATTAGCATTTTAATAAGAAATCGTAGTTAAATGGAAGTAACAAAATTCATTTCATCGATAAATAGAGCATTATACTAAAGGGCATAGGGAGTATGCACCAAGGTGCATGCAAGTTTACATGCACTAATGCTACAAACATCCACTTTTTTTGTTTTTTTATACGAATCCTTGGAGTATTAAGATCACCATGCATCACCATGGTATCATTCCAAATTCAACTTAATTCAACACTTATATCCCCTTCATCAAGACCATCAAATTTTAACGGCCTTAAAATTAATGAAATGAACCCATTTTATATGGACATGTTAGGAATGTGTGTTTTACAAGAAATCTGAAACATGTATTCTACTAATCATTCTAAGTAGATTCCCCATTAAAAAAGTGGATGTTTGTGGAACCAATACATGTAAACATGCATGTACCTTGGCGCATACTCCATTTCTGTTATACTAAATTATACTTATAATCTTAATATATTTTGAAAGTTATTAAAATTAGTCTTTTTAAAGAAGATAAAACTATGACCATATCAAGATTCGAACATTGCTCCTTGCTTCAATAGACATTTATTACTACCGCCAAACCACTAAGCAAGTTTTGTCACTAGTTTTGAAGTAATAATACTGAACTTAAGGAGGGGCCATTTTAAAAACTAAGATCATTATGTAAAGGGAATAAGAATCGAGGAGGGTTCATGCCCCCATAAGGTATGCTAGTTCCGCCCCTGAGCTTTCTTGTATACCATCAACATGCATGGTGGAGATGTGGACATCATGTGACAACATCCACAGTAAGGACAACAAGGAGATCCTCTTGAATCATCCCAAGCATGGAGAAGAAGAAAGAAGAGAAGAAGTTCTCATGATTCTTGAGAGATACAAGACTCTTCGTTGCCCTTGTAAGTGCAATGTTCATTGGATCAGGCATGTTTTTGGAGGCCAATTTCTTTAAAGACTACACACACCATAAAGGTATAATCCATGATCTCGGGTGATTCATAGAACGCCATAGCAATCATTTCCATCGCATGTGATTCTGTGCTTAGTTTTTTTTATGCACCCAACAATGGGATTTTTATTTCAAATTTGATTTTGCATTTTTATGATACATGATATTATGCCTCCCGTCAAATGGTATTAGAGCCTAGGTCAAAGGATTTGAATTCCCATCCCATTAAAAAAACATTTGGGACAACTTGCCCCTTTCGAGGGTATTTTTTATGATTTTCATGATTCGAATGTCTTTATGATATATGATATTGTTGTTGTCCACCCACATATATGAACTCATTCTGAGGGATTAAACAATGTCTAGAAGGTTTAGACATGACTCCAGAAATCTGCCAAAAGTTGAGGCATCCAGGTGACGATTCAAATGTATCCGTAGACTCTTGATTTAAATCAAAATGTAATTGAAATTTATGGAATTTTTTACTACTCTTTTTTACTCATAAATTTGTTGAACATAGTAAAAAATGTCATTTCAAGTCTCCAAGCAACATGATTTTATTTCATGCAACTCTGCTTGTGATAACCCAAGAAATTTGATTTCTTATATGGTTATAGTTGAAATAGAACTAGGAGAATTGAGTGTGATAGGAGAAACATGAGAGCGAAAGCGAGAGTGAGAGCAGTGGGGAACAGATATGGTTGGAGCATGGTGGTTTCATCTCGGAAGGTCTTAGATTGGTCTTCAAGATCTTTAAGGAGGATTGTCAAAAATTATGGCTAAAGCTGGTTCGAGGAAGACTTGGCTACCAGTTCATTCACGTGGAGATGGTGAAGAATATCTTCAGATGCAGGGAAAGACAACGGGATGTTTCAAGTGTGGGGAAGGTGATGTTGGAGTGGTTTGCTGCAACGCTATGGTTTGCTTTCGTTGCGGAGGTGTTGGACATAGGCGTCGATCATGTCCACACAAAGGAAAGCTACACCAGTCTAAGGGTGATGGTGATGTGAAGAGGAGGTCCAGTTCCCATCACGATGAACGCAGGGAGAAAGGATCGACCGCACGACAAGAAATCACAGAAGGGGGGGAACTTCAAAACTCGCTTGAAGGCGTTCTTGTAGGCATTTGTCCACAGTTGGAATTCTGTCTTCAATAGGTAATGGGTGACATCATGGTTAAAAGGTCCCTCTTTTGTAGGAGATGTGTTCCTTATTGAGGCACCAATGGTCTGCACACGGGGGTTTACTGATAAGGAGATACAATCCTTATTACATGTTCAGAGGTTGACCTCCTCAGAGCGAATGCTGCAGCGTCGACCTTTACTGAGGGATGGGACTTCTCATAGCTTGTCCTACAAAGTGCCATTGTCGAAGGGTATTCTCCTCTGAACTTGAGATCCCAAATAAATTGAAGGCATATTGTCTGAATAAAGCAAGGTGATATCAATTCTCAATGACAGCCTCTCCACGAGTTTCGACCCTCACGTAAAGATGGAGGCTGTGGTCTGATTATCGCTACCTTCAGATCTTATCTTGAAGATCGGGAGGGCAACTTTTGCAGTGGAGGTAGCAGACGTCAGTGTTGCCGTACTCGACGGAGAAGAGGAGATGAGGTCATCTCCAGTGAGCAAAGAATAGGAAACGATGCAATGGTCGCGCTTCCACACCCCAATCACCAGAAGAAGCGCATTCCCGAGGCGAAGAAGGATCTCGAAACGGTTTGGAATTTTTTTAACTTAAAACAAGGCCATACGGCTCAGATCCACCTGTATCAGACCCAGGTCAGATATTTTTCGCCCCATGGGACCCGGCAATACCAGAAGGCTATTTTCTTTAGATGAGAGCTAGGGGATTACTCCTTGAGAGATTTCCAGGCTACACGGGCGGAGTTAGAACCTTGGAAAACTCTCTCCCCGCAACACCCCCCTGGCGGTACGGAAAGAACTATTCTAGACGGTTCACGAGAGAACAAGGACACCGGATCCGAAGGGCTATCAATAATGCTCTTTATGATGCGTTGGGTGAGTACAACAGATAAATATCGTGCCATAAATCGAAACAAGTCGTAAAAGAGATTTAAAGATCTCGGTGGTATTTCGACGTAAGGAAGGTCACTTGTATGGTATCTAACATTTATGTGATGTGCAATGGCGAGAATATTGCCGATCTGATTGAGGATTTCCGCATGATAAGAACTAGGTTTCCCGCCTTGAGCTGAATTATGGGAAGGGATTTCAATGTAACATTGCACCCAGATGATCGCACGCGGAAACTGGTGGAACTAATGGTGGTTCAGAAGATATCTCCCTCCTCATTTAAGAGAAGGGCATGGAGATCTATGGTGTTGTTGGATGTCGGTACACATGGAGAAACTACAGATCTTGATCATGCATTAATTGCTTCTTGCTTTCCACTGAAGCATATCAGGTGTTCCCGTTGGCACGTGCTTGGGCCCTACCACGAGCACATTACGATCACACAACCAAGCTATGGTCATCCAAGAAAGGGGACACAGCCAAGGATGTACTTCAAGTTTGAATGGGCATGGCTTTTAAAAGAGGGATTTAGAGATATGGTGGGAGAGTTTTATAGGAGATGTAGGTTGGAAGGCTCCATTGCAGCAAGAATGGCGAATAAGTTGTCACTTCTCCGTGGACGGCTTCAGGAGTTTAACAAACCTATTCGTGAGCAGTGTCGCAACAAGAAGGGTTTAGCCCAAGAAGAGATTATTCACTTAGATAAGATGGAGGATGATCGTGACTCGACTCCTGAAGAAGTACAAAAATGAAATAAGCACCTACAAGGCGTACCCCTTAAGGACAGGAAAATGGAAACAGAATGGAAACAAAGATCGATACAGAAATGGTTCAAAGAGGGGGGATAGTACATGTTTCTTTCATTCTATGGCTAGTGGTAGGAGATACAGAAATTTCATCCATCAATTTGATATAGATGGTCAGGTAGTGGCGGGTGAAATGGAGGTGGATCGGGCATTACGAAATCATTTCTACGATTTTAGTAGAAAGGACACATAAATGGGGTGGGGATGGCGAGATAGGGAAGTCAGGAGGATCTCTATATCTCAGGCGGATGAGTTTGTGAACCCTTCTTCTGAGAACGAGATTAGAAGTGCAGGTTATCAACTCAATGCAGATGGGGCGTTCAGACCAGATGACTTCTCGATCATGTTCTATAGGGAATTTTGGGAGGTAGTGATGCAGCGTAACCTCAAATTATAGGGCCGAATTTTTAATTAATTTAGTGGTCAATTTTATTTATGTTTTTTTAATCATCGTATCTCTAATTAAATAATTGAGATTGCATGTGATCTCAATCAAATAGTTGTCGATTTTGAATTGGTTAGAGTCATTTTAGGATAGATTGGTTGTCAAATTTGAATTAGTTTTCTATTTTTGTAATCTCGTCCCTCCTATATAAAGGGATGGTGGTCCAATGTTTTTATGCAGTCAAGTATTAATGAAAAGTTGAGATTTTATCTCCCTCTTTATCTCCTCTCCTTCTCCTTCCCCACGTGGTCTTCACGGTTCTTCTTCTTCAACCCCTCGTTCCCGACGAGTTTTCTTCTTCTCAACCTCTCCTTTTCTCCACCGAAACTCCACCGCCCAAATTATTTTATTTATCGTCGACACGCCGAATCGTGTTTGCATCATTTGGTATCAGAGCATGGCATCTAGGTCGTCCTCACGATCTAACGATCCATCCAGGCGCTCGCACCGGCATGCATCAAGGGTTCATCGTTCATCCGAACAAACACAACGAGCCATCTCCACCATCGACGCCTACAACAAGGAGACGGAGCACATGCTACGTGATTTGCAAACCAACTTCCATTCCATGTTTCGAGATCTAATGGCTAACTTCGAGGCCTTCCGCGACGCCCAATCAAAGCCTTCAATCGCCGAAGCCGCTGCCGCAAGTTTTAACAAAGAAAAACTCGTCGTGGAAGACGATGCGCCCGCTGTCCAGACCGTTTTAGAAGAAAAAAATGAAGGAACAGTGGCTGTCCTGGAGTTTTCAGAGCAACCCCCATCACCTACGGCGTCCCCGATGGCAATCCCAGCCCCCCCAGCGGTTCCCCAGACCTCCCACAAGCAGCCGCACCAGCCCGCCGTCCTCCCTCGACGCCGTGCGCGCGCCACCCCACCGCGTACGCCCGGCCCGCTGCCAGGACCATCGCACAACCCCTGCGGCTCGCCCTTGCGCCGCGCGCGCCGTCATTGGAAGCCAAGGCAGCCCAACCAGGCCGCCCAGGAGACCTCCACGACGCCCTACCCGGCCACCGACCTCCTCCCGCACCACCCAGCGCGTCGGCCCGCTGCTCGCCACGGCGTCCACCTCCCAGGCCGCGCCCCACACCATAGCGCGCGCGCGGCCCGACCGCCGCCCCGCGCGGCCTTGCTCCTTCCCACCAGCCCGCGCTGCGAGCGCCCCGAATGCGCGTCGCCCCTGCGGTCCCATCTACGCCGCCGGTACTCCCGGAGCCGCCAGGCCCCTTTCCCCATCCGGCTGGAGGTCCCTTGCCGCCCCCCCACGTATAAGACGCACAAGAAGCCCCAAACCCTAACGGGGGGCCCGAATGTTACGTGATGGCAATCCCACGAATTGTGGGGTTGGAGATTAATTGGGAAAAATTGCAAAAGAAAATCCCATAAAAACCCTATTTGCAGAAAGGCCAAAAGTGATAAAAAAAGTAAGGAACAATGAAGGGGTACGAAAATTGCGCCCATGCCCCCGGCTGCGGAAATATTTAAAGAAGAGGGTTGTAAGTAAGAAATCAGGGGATCTTCCCTATCCAAATAGGACTAGGACCTTGGGTTTTCCCTATTTAAGGACCCCATGGCTTCATTCCTTGGACACATCTCCTCTTCTCCTCTCCTTGTGCCATTGCTTCGCTATGGATGCTCCGAAGGCCATGTTGTTCATGCCTCATCAATTCTTCGGTCACAACAAGGAAGAGACAACAATCAAGAAAACGCCGCCGTTCGCGCAGCACATGTTCTTCAACCACGACGGCCGCGTCATCCACGCCCGCGTATGGACTCCGTCGTTCTCTCCACACAAATTCTTCCAGAAGATAAATGAGCATGCCGATTCATCCTCCAAGCCTGCGGATTCAGCAATTCGTCGGGAGACGAATTTTTAAAAGCGGAGGAGAGTTGATGCAGCGTGACCTTAAATTATAGGGCCGAATTTTTAATTAATTTAGTGGTCAATTTTATTTACGTTTTTTTAATCATCGTATCTCTAATTAAATAATTGAGATTGCATGTGATCTCAATCAAATTGTTGTCGATTTTGAATTGGTTAGTCATTTTAGGATAAATTGGTTGTCAAATTTGAATTAGTTTTCTATTTTTGTAATCTCGTCCCTCCTATATAAAGGGATGGGGGTCCAATGTTTTTATGCAGTCGAGTATTAATGAAAAGTTGAGATTTTATCTCCCTCTTTATCTCCTCTCCTTCTCCTTTCCCACGTGGTCTTCACGGTTCTTCTTCTTCAACCCCTCGTTCCCGACGAGTTTTCTTCTTCTCAACCTCTCCTTTTCTCCACCGAAACTCCACCGTCCAAATTATTTTATTTATCATCGACGCGCCGAATCGTGTTTGCATCAGGTAGTCAAGGATGATATTGTTGGAGTTTTACAGGAACTCGGAACGGACAATCAGGGAATTGAGCGGATGTATACGGAACTACTTTTCCTTCTTCCAAAGTACAAGATCTCGAATAGAGTGGAAGACTTCAGACCCATTGCTTTGTCCAATGGCATATACCTTATCATTGCCAGGATTCTTGACGATAGGCTTCGTGGAGTGCTTAATGATGTCATCTCACCTGAGCAGTTCGCATTATTCCGAAGAGATCTATGACCGATGGTTGGGTGTTAGCGCTTGAGATCGTGTATGACTGGAAGAGGAATCAATGGAAAGGGATGATGTGGAAGATTGATTTCTCCAAAGCTTATGATTGTGTGGATTGGAGATTTCTACGGACATCTTTGAGGAAGGGAGATTTCCTAGAGATGCGGGTGGCATTGTTGAAGAGATGTATCGCAACAGCTTCATATGCAGTTCTGATGAATGGACGCCCAGGAGGATACTTTCAACTACAACGAGGAGTAAGGCAAGGATGCCCATTGGCGTCACTTTTGTTTGTAGATCGTTGCAGATGCCCAAATAATCATGATGAAATTAGCAGGGGAAGAAGGTTTATGTATGCCTTGATAGGTTGGAGAAAAATTTGCAGGCTGGAAAGCGAGGATTCTCTCCAAGGGAGGAAAGCTCATATTGCTAAAACACGCACTCTAGGCAATTCCAAGTTTCTTCTGCTCCACCAGATTGCTGCCAATCAGGATCCTTGACAAGATAGAAAGCCTGATGAGAAGATTTTTTTGGTCGGATGGTAAGCAAGAAAGAAAAGGGATCCACCATATTAGTTGGGAGGTGGTGAGTCTGGTGATAAGTAGGGAGAGAGAAGGTGGCTTATGGATAATGAGGTTTGAGTGTATGAATAAGGCTTTGTTAGTAAAGTGGGTACTTAAACTATAAAGAAAAGATGAGGATTTGGTATGACAACTTATGCAAAAATTTTATGGCATTTGAGGTATGCCCGGAGGTTGTTTTGGTTAGGCACCCTTCCTCCCTCTGGAAAAGTATATCCCATATACTATCAGAAAAGGGGGCATTCTTCATCTGAGGATTGGTAGAAGGGAGTGTTGGAGAATGTAATAGAGTGGAAATTAAATCTCTCCAGGATCCAATTACCACCCACTCATGTTTCGTCCCACATCTACTATCTGTAGGACTCTGGTTTGTTTGTTGGGGTATATAAGGAGCCCCACACCCCACGTACTCAATGAGAAACTTTAATAGAAGATCTGACCTTTGAGATCTTCTCCCATGGTTTCATCCCACTCCTTAAGGAGTAGGGTACCACGTAATATACCAAGAGTTCAATCTTTATCTTTCTTTATTTTGTTGCTCTGTTTATCGATTTGTTTCCGCATTTTAGATTTCAACATGGTATCAAGTCGATTTAATGGGAGATTTTTTTTCAAGTTCAATTATCACCATTGTTCCGTATCGGAGATTTGTCCACGAAAGGTATTGTAATATCATAGCAAGTTGCTTGTGAGTCAGTTTCTCATATTTTTTTTGAAGATTATTATTTATTTGGTTTGCATCATGTTGTTGGTGGGTCTACAAAACCCTAAGCCACACCCATCATGTTTCCAGTCACCTCCACTGTGGGTGGGTCTACTGCTATTCGTGAAGAAGAAGAAGAGAGAAATGGCTTTGACGTTGTCTTCCCACACACAAACTGTGTGCCCTCCTGTAGGGGAAAACCCTCCATCACACTAGACATGGAGGCCCTTCCTCTATATGCAGGCCTTGGCAACGAAGACCTCCAGTAGAAGTCACGTACCTCGCACCTCTAATCTCTAGTACCTTCATCACTTCCTCCCCGGATATCAACCCTTCCAAGTCATCTTCCAGCCCTTTCTCTAGAAGAAGCACCCAACGATGTAGCCCCTTCCAGATCGGGGGCCCTCCAGATGACATCGGCGGTGTTAAGGGTCTTCCACAAGAACCGTATTCGAGAAGAGAGATGGAGGGCACTCCATATAGATACCCCTTATCAAGTGGGTTCCAGCTTATTCATTTAGGCCTAAATTTGGGCCCTGCAGTCGTTGCATTTAAAAAATAAGGAGGGGTGATGTTCTTTATTTTATTAAGACTAGTTATGATGGTTGTTGTCCAGAAGGTCGCGCCCATTTTAAAAAAAATGTAAAAGCCCAAAAGGGTCCAGATCTGTTATTGTTTAAAGCAAAATGGAAAGGAAGGTCCAATCTAGGCTGCAGATGCAAAAAAAAAGATGAGCTGCTTATTTGGGCCAAAGTTGGTCATGGAAAAACAATTTGAATGGCTTAAAAAAGACTGCGTACAAGATAAAAGGAAACTGTATGTGAACAAAAGAGAGGAGAAGAGAATAGCCGAAAGAAAAGGAAGAAGAAATGGCCAAGAAAAAATGATTTGTGCAAAAAATAAAAAAAAAAGCATGTTTTATTTCTCCCAACTTGATGTTCTACGCGCTTTATTCTATCAAGTATAGAAGAAAGGGGAAGTCAGAAATGGATTTACATGACTTCTACTACCCGCACGACTGGCAGACCGACACTCCAGACTGCTACTGTGATCATCTGTCTTCACCAAGCATCGATTTCTCCGTCGGGGTGTACTTCTTTCACTACCTGACTACTACTTTGTAATGGACTTCTTCTACTGTGATTCTTCTCCAAACACGATAGAGATATATTCTGGTGACCCGCAAGCATGACAGAGATACATTCTGATGACCTGAAAGTCACAGACCCGTCATCGAGTGGGGTCTTCTACCAGCAGCAGATATATATTCTTCTTGTGATGTATCATGTGAAGATGAGATGTATACCTTTTTTTTGTTGCAAGTTGCAGCTTTCTCAGCTCCTACTTGAGGGTAGTGTTGGAGAATGTAATAGAGTGGTAATTGGATCTCTCCATGATCCAATTACCACCCACTCGTGTTTAGTCACACATCTACTATCTATGGAACTCCGGTCTGTCTGCGGGGCTATATAAGGAGCACCACACCTCAATGAGAAACTTCAATAGAAGATCCGGCTCTTTGAGGCCTTCTCCCGTGATTTCATCCCGCTCTTTACGGAGTAAGGTTCCACGTAAAATCCCAAGAGTTCAATGTTTATCTTTCTTTATTTGTTTGCTTTGTTTATCGATTCGCTTCTGCATTTAGATTTCAACAAGGAGGTATTTAGATTTTGGTTGGATAACTGGACAACATTTCCCTAATTGAAGGAGTGTTATCCACGCTTATTTGCTCGAGCCAAAGAACAAAATGCAATATTGGATCAGATGTGGTCAACATGGGGGAATTTGTGCTTCTCTATTGCTTTCTCAGAAAAAAGATTCCAAGATTGCGTATCTTTGCTAGTTGATTTAGCAAATATCGAGGGGCCTACGATAAGGAGAGATCATAGTGAATATTCTTTATTTAGTAATTCCTCCAACTGAATACCGAATGCTGACTTTGTTGGAGTATATGCATTAGGTAGTGATGGTTAATTGGAACCCACTAGGGTCCAATTAGTACATCCAGTGCTTTAGTCCCACATTTGCTATTTGTGGGACATGGGGACTTAGTGAGGCCTATATAAGAAGCTCCACACCCATTATATAATATGAGAGAAACTTCAATAGAAGAGTCAATCCTTTGAGGTGTTCTCCTGCGGTTTCATCCCGCTCCTTACGGAGTAGGGCTCCATGTAAAATCTCGATGTTTCTTCATGTTTTACTTTTTATCTCTAATATTACGCTTCCGCATTCTAGTTTCTAACATGGTATCAAAGCGGGTATGATTCTCGATGATTTACTTTACGTACATGATTTGTTCGAGAATCGATTATTAATTGTTGTTGAAGATTCATTCTTAAATATTATTATTATATTCTTGATTAAATTAATTCAGTTCTTGGGTTTTCTGGAAACCCTAAATCTGCAAAGAATATAAACTATTCCAGTCTATTCTAAAGAACATATATGGTTTCTCGAAAGCCTAATTCTCCGCTGTCGGTACCAATGTCAGTCTAATCATCTCCACATTCTTGTTGGGTTTCTTCCGGAAACCTTAATGATGATTGAAGAAGTTCTGCAGTGCATCCAGGAGCTCCAGGCGAAGCCCCATCTCATCGGAAGGAGTGTGCTTCCTCTTCTAGGCAACCTCTGCAGTAACGCAACCGCTTCCGCACTACATCTCATGCGTATCTCCACCAACCTCTCCAGGTCAATTTGAAGACGGGATTCGTGCATCAAATCCGTGACCAAAGATTGCGCTACCACCAGGCGCCAGCTGCTTCTTGCGTTGCTCCCTCTCCAGCTTGTGCAACTCCACGCATATATTACTGTAGCACCTCCAGAAGTGGAGATCCTCCAGGACAAGTGGACAAAGCAAGAGGCTTCGCAACTTGTGGGAATAAGGCCACCGTCTTTGCTGAAGAGAAGCCCTCCAAGAAGAGAGGCCTTTGAAAGGAGAAGGGGTGTTGTGGAGACATCTAGGGTTCCTAATGAGGAAACCATCTCATGTGTGACTCAGTCCTTGGCAGCGACCCCTCTCTTCCTTCTCGCTCTATCTCTCATGTACATTGTGCATTGTCGATCAACATGGTGTCGACAATAGCACTCCCCTATCGTTGCCCTGCTCTAGCTCTAGGTGAAGGCGGAAACATCAAAGAATTCCCATCTTAAGGGTGATACGATTTGGGCTTCCCAAGTGGGAACCCTAAACAAAAACCCAAGTAGGTTGAGATTTAAAAAAGGGGGGAGAGAGGCCAATAGAAAAAGAGAGAGTGCCTGCTTTAAAAAAAGTGCAATATTTTGGGCCAAGTGACTACAATCATTCAAAAATCATAGAGAGATTTGTGTTAGAAAAAAATGAGGAGATTTTTTAAGTAAAAGGCGTGTACAAAAGAAAGAAAATCCGTACATAGAAAAACAATGCAAGAAGAAAAGCCGTAAAAATTTGGAACAATTCATTACCCAAAAAAAGAAAGAAAGAAACCGAAAAAAATGATTGTGATTGGCTTATGGCATTTATTTGTTTCCCTCATCTTTTATGTCTTCTCCCAACTTGGTCGATGTTTGTTATTCCGACCGGTATGGGAGAAAGGGAGAGTATTGTGTAGAGTTCTATGGCTTATATTTAGATTCTCTAGTCCATATGCCAGGCCATAATTCATACTCTACATTTCAAGTTCAGACTCGACGTTCAGATTAGTCCCGATTTTGAAGTTTGATGCGCACATGCAGTTGAGAAGTCCCCATCTTTGATTTGATTGGCTCAGAGTTTTCATGTAATTCATAGGGACTCCAGAGCAGAGATCTCATTCTCTATGCCACTGGGGTCAAGTGTTTTCATGTGTCTTCATAGGGACTCCATAGTAAGGATCCCATTCTCTGAGCCAATGTGGGAGAGATCCAGTTCTCCAACGAGGAAACTTTCAGACTCCATTCTCCAGCAACCATGGACTCCGACGAGGATGCTTCTATGGATTTTTTTCAGTTCGACACTTCAAAGAGATGGAACAATTACAGGCCAAAGTTATCCAAGTGGAGACTCATTCAAGTTTCAATGACTCTGATAGGCGCATTACAAAGCACATATTCTCCGACGAGGAGACCCAATTTAACTCAGACTCCAACCCTTTTGTTCCTTCTCACCAGCACGGCATGAGAAACAACATCCTCAATAGCAACCGACAGTAGAGTATGTGTTGAGTTGATATTGTCTGTAGTACCTTGTATTCTGAGTTTGAGATTCCTGTCTATGTATCCAAGCTGAGCATTGCATACTCCAGCATGAGGGGGCGTGTTGGAGTATATGCATCATGTAGTAATGGTAATTAGATCCCTACAGGGTCCAATTATCACATCCAATGCTTTAGTCTCATATCTACTATTTATGGGACTTGGGGATTCAATGGGGGCTATATGAGAAGCCTAACACCTATTGTATCAAATGAGAGAAACTTCAATAGAAGAATCACCCCTTTGAGGCGTTCTCTTGTGGTTTCATCCCGCTCGTCACAGAGTAGGGTTCCAAGTAAAATCATGGTATTTCTTCATATTTTATTCTTTATCTTAGATATTACACTTCCACATTCTAGTTTTCTAATACACTTTGCAATACTGCCTTGAAGGATCTAGACGAGAAAAACATATCACCCTTATTTTCTGATATGATGATAAGAGAGCCTAAATAGAACTCAACTGGGGTTGTAGACCTATCTCAACGAGTCTACACAGATATATAGGGGATTGTTTGTATGTGTAGACTCACACAACAATCATCCCCTTCAAATCCGATATTTTGCTAGGACTGAAAAGATGATTTATAGGTCTGAAATCACATTTCTCCGATCAATATCAAACTGAAAAGAACCCTAAAATGTATAATCAAGAAGAGAAGAACGAGGGCCTTAGGTGGAGCCTTAGATCGGGTTGGTGGCCCAAAAGGGCTTCGGCGTTGGATGCCAACGGTGTAGGAGCCCCAGGAAGCGTTTGAGCAGTACTTGACATTGTTAGAGCTACACCTAATGGTATCGTAGGAGAGTCTTGACGACGTTCGGGCACTTGTCTGCGTTGTTGGAGTGCCTGGCGGTGCTAGATAGACAGGGCCTGACAACAACATCGAAGGGGTCGATGAAAAGGAAGGGGGATCGTTGGATGGGGTTAAGACAAGTGTTTCGAGAATTCTAATCTAGGACCATCGCTCTGATACCATGTAAAAAGAAAATAATGACTTGCTTCATACTAAGGCCCTAGGTTCTCTTATATAATAGGAGAAACCTGTAGAGGAAAATTACATAATAGAGACAAAAAAATAGAATACATAAAACTAGAAAAGATAAATAATCTCCAAACACTTTTGCAATATACAAAGTCGATCATTTAATGGACCAGTCTTGACAGACTCATGTGGATGATGCTTGCATGATTCTAAGGTATCTGATGTCTTCTCCAGGTACATGGTTGTTCTTCAACGAAGGATCTTCTCTTTTCATCACGACCTGTACAGATGTTGACTATGTAGGATACCCTAAAGACAGGAAGTCTACCTCTCATATTACAGTTTTCATAGGGAATTCATTATTCTCATGGAAAAGCAAGAAGTAAACTACAGTTGCTAGATCTAGTGTGTAGTCAGAATACAGAGCTATGGCACAACCGAGCACCGAGATGTTGTGGGCCAGATCCGTTCTGACAGACTTAGTTGTTGGCATGCCTCTTCCTATGCAATGGCTTTGTGACAATCAAATTGTTCTTTTCATCGCCAACAATCCCACTTTTTATTAAAAGACCAAACACATTAAGGTAGATTGCCATTACACACGAGACATGATACATGAGGGCTTTATCTACACTTCCCATGTCAGCTCAAGGGAACAAGATAGCATGACACTAGGGAACCTTGAAGTATTATTTCAAGTTGAACGTGACTGACATCTACGATCTATATTGCGTGGGAGTGTCGAGAGTTATTTTGTATTTACTTACTTATTTCTTCTTTATTATATAATTTACCCTCTAGGATTTCTCCTTTCTATATAAGAGAGCCCTATCGCCTTCATAATAAACAAGTCCTTACTTTATCTTCACAAGAACTATGACCTGGTGACCTTAACGTAAAGGTAAGGTTACCCCTCTGCTATCGAGACAAGGAGAGACATTAGTACACATCCAATATATGTTTAACCTAGTACGATATTTAACAAACTTAAGATGGAGAAACGAGGAAAATCGACAAGTTCGAAATATACCAATTTCATGAGTACCTTATACTAGAAAGATACAATTCTACCGAAATTATCAACTCTCGTATAGTCAACAACATGTATATTTGTATTGCACAATATACCCTCTTAACTCAAAGTCACACCCTATAAGCATCTCATTTAACTAATTAGCACCACTCAACTCTTGTTTCACTCACCTATACCATCTTATTGCACTAATACACTTTATTTCAACTATATGCATGAAAGCATTTTTATAACTTGCATGTCAACTATATAACTTTACCCACTTAATGGTCTAGTGGTAGTACAGTGTGTCTACCACACAAAAGATCAGGGTTCAAATCCCACTCTTGCAGGGGTTGCGTTAGGTAGTCAACGGCCAACGTAAAAAATAGTCGAATATTTCAACATGGATTTGAGCAAAAATCCATGTAGCCGACCCTACTTATAGTGGGAGAAGGCTTACTACAATTTTTAGCAGGTCAATGGATTAAGCACTGCCATCATGATTGGGATAGGCTGATAGGCTGGTGTAAGCCCCTTGAAATTGGTCATTGAGTATTGAAACCCATTGGCGAACAAGTGTTTCGATGATTAGGAGAGTTGTAATGGTAAATCTGATGTGATTTGATGATTGGGAGAGTTGTAATGGTAAATGATGTGATGTTATTTTTTAATACGTTATATTAATTATATTGAGGATTAGATTTTTTTAAAGTCAAATTCTTTTTATTTGAAGGCGGTTAGAAATATTATAGTAACGGAAACGTGTGATCCAACTCATTAACTTTGATATCAACAATGTTAGAAGTACAGGTTGGGTACCCGGAACCAAACATAAGTTGCATTATGGATAACCTATTTACCATTGTGTAAACTGATAACCAGACATGCCCATAGTAGAGACCTCCAGATAATTAAAAGAACCATGCATGAAAATCCAAATACGAGGTCAGGCTGGTATTGCATATCTTTCTTTTCTTAACATGCACGACGTATGCACGAGGAAGACAAGAATGTTTGAGAAAGCTAACAAGATCATAGTAAGAGACAATCACTTTGTCATATACTTACTATTATTGTTCTGCCACCTCTTTTTTTGTGCACATGATTGAAAAAATACAAGATGCTTAAAAGAATACAAGAACGCTTTAGAACAAAGAGTACATATGCATGTGAACTGAAGTTTGGAATAACAAAGTGGAAAGATATAGTTAACTCACAATGAATGGAACTGGAGCATCAAGAAAATCAAACATCTTTCTAGGGAGAACCTGTTGCATAAACAGACTTTTTTTAGACAATTGTTACTAGATGTGCATGCACTTTCAAGACCACTAAAATAAAGGTTCCTAGTTACAAGAAAGGAAAAGGCTTAGCAAGTACATCCTGAGAAAAAAAGATTTAGGCTCTGAAAGAAGCTTAAAATGCAAAAGGAAATCTAATTCCATCCACCACAGCAACAGAGCTATCTAAACAAAAGGGAATCAGACCATAAAGAATGAAACGTAAAAAAACATCAACTTATACTGGAATGAACTGATCCTGAAATAAGCTCATGTTCAGGGGCTTGTTAACTTATCTCACAACCAAATGGGGCAAGAATTCATCTTTATCATGTCTGTCATTCGGTACAAAAACTATTTTAAGTTTTCAATGAACATTTTCAGTTTGCTTGCTTAATGACATTGATAGCAAAGTATCCCATGCTTAGGCCATTTCATTACATCTAGATATGGGTATGCATGTATCTACTCCATAATAATCTATTTTAATAGATACAGAAACCAGCAAAAGCAAGTCCCTAAACAACATTGAAACAAATCTTAGAGATCGAATACCACATTTCAGGAAGACATTCAAATCGGGCTATAATTCAGAGACTCGTGTGTAATTTACTCCAAGTCTTTTAACAAATCTATTTGACAGGCTACATAGACAACAGAGGGTTTAAGATAGAAAAAAGGCATCCTCGGCTACAACTCCCAAGTCTCCCAGGTAGGTGACGTTGGACTTTAGCAGCAGTGCAGGAATAAACCTTTCTTTACCACTCACAGCAGCCAGTTCCTACATGAAAAAGTACCCCCCCGTAGAAAACCACTTTTTTCAAAAAATCCCAGTCCATTAGCCTTTATCTCGTCCAATGCTGAGCAATCCTCACCCTCCCACCGCCACTGCCACTGCAGCTTTATGAGTTTTCGATCTTTTTGTAACTGTTAAAGTATGCATCTAAGAGATGGGTAATTGGATCCTATAGGATCCAATTATCATATCTGCAGGTTTAGTCGCATATCGTTTATATGTTCGACTTGATTTTACTGGTGGGGCTATAAAAATGCCCTAGACCGACTGTAACCTTTGAGAGAGAAATAACATGTATCCAGACCTTGAGAGAACTTCTCCCGCGGTTTCATCCCACTTCTTATAGAGTAGTGTTCTTCATATTCCTTATTCATTATTTGTGATTATTACGCTTCAGCATTGTCATTTTATACCCATTATCTATAGAGGGAAAGAATGAATTGCACTAATGAGAGGCCCTCGGTTTCTCTTATATAGGAGAGGAGTCTATTAGGCAAATTACAGGATGAAGGCAAAATAAATAGAAAATAAGAAGAACAACACTAAAGATAACAAATATCTCAACACTCCCCCTCTAGTTGGAGCGTAGATATAGATCAGACTCAGCATGGAACAACATCTTCGATAAGGCCCTCTGGCTAGGGCATTACTAAGAACATCTATTGTATGGTCTCCAGAGCTAACATGCGTAGTGGCAATAAGACCCTTATGTATCATGTCACGAGTATAGTGACAGTTCACCTCTATGTTCTTCGTCCTCTCATGAAAGGCTGGGTTGTTTGCTAAAAAGAGCAGCCTGATTGTCACATTGGAGGTGCATGGAAAGCGACACCTGTATAGTCAGGTGAATAAGAAAAGATCTAACCCACATCATCTCTGTGCTAGCCTACACCATGGCTCTGTATTCTGAATCAGCACTCGATCTGGCTTTACTTCTTTCTCTTCATGAACACATCAAAGCATGATGTAAACTTCCTATCCTTTGGACACCCAGCATAATCTACATTAGCACATGATGTAACTGAAAGAGATGTGTCTATGTTGAACAGAAGTCCTGTACCAAAATGAAGTCTTCAAACATCTCAAAATCATATGGACTACATCCATATGTGCATGTCTGGGTTGCTTCATAAAGTGACTCACTTTGCTCATGGCAAAGGATATGTTAGGTCTGGTAATAGTCACATAAGTAGCATTCTAATAAGCTCCATGTACCTTCTCTCGTCGGCCTCCTTAGTGTCATCATCATAGAGCTTCATGTTCGGGTCAATAGGAGTAGTGACAGGTCTGCAATCTGGCATGCATGTCTCTGAAAGATCGGTAACGTACTTCCTCTAGCTCATTCAAGACCGCGCTGGCTCCTGGCAAACTCCAGTCCAAGGAAGTAACGTAGATGCCTAAGGTCCTTGGTCACAAACTGCTAGTCTAGGAAGTCCTTGGCATCCTGAATGCCCTTCTCGTCATCCCCTGTAACAATAATGTCATCAACATAAACAAGAATGACAATAGTATATCGCTGGATCCTCTGCACAAACAAAGAGTGGTCGGTCGCCGATCGCAAAAACCCCTGCTGCTCTATCAAATCCGAGAGCTTCTGGAACCATGCTCTTGGACTCTACTTAAGGCCATAGATAGCTTTGTGTAGCCTGCAAACCTTCTAACACTCCCCCTCAGCAGCAAACCCATGTGGTTGTTGCATGTAGACCTCCTCATGTAGATCACCATAGAGGAAGGCATTCTTCACATCAAGATGGTAAAGGGACCAATCTCGTGCCACAGCAACAGAAAGCAGAATATGCAGAGTAGAATGTCTGGCAACTGGAGAGAAAATATCCTAATAGTCCACCCCATATGTCTGGGTGAACCCAAGTGCCACAAGTCTCTCCTTATAGCGATCCACACTGCCATCTGCACGGTTTTTCACAGTGAGCACCCATTTGCATCACACAACGGATGCATAAATTGGAGTAGAAACAAAACTCCACATACCAAGTGATTGAAGCATAGCCATCTTCTCCTCCATGGCTAACCTCAACTGACTGTCCTAAATAGCCTTCTGATATGTTCGTGGTATCTCAACGACAAATAGTGCTAAGGTAAACATCCTGAAATCCTCTGACAACCTGCTTAAGAAAATCTAGGTTGCAAGAGGATAAGTAGCACACTTTCGTTTCAGCTTGCGCAGAGCAATCAGTACTTCAAAATCATCTGCCTGGTCTGTGACCTATGAGTTCCCTTCTTGAGAGGGCACATGCTCAACTTGTATGGAATTCTACTGCACAAATAACTTAGTAGTACCATCGGTAGAAACAATGTGCTCATTATATACCTGAGGCATGCTAGATGACGTGCAAGACCTGTGAGCAGGAGGAACAGAGCGAGGCCTGAGAGTAAAAACACATAGCAAAAACTGTGTCATAGTAGAAGGTAAAGCCACAGGAGCAAGTGGTAGTGGTGGTGATGTAACAGTCGGAGGTGGAGGTATGTAGATCTCATTGTCAGAGTCATATGGGAACAAATTGTCACCCGTAGGAGAAAAATACATGACAGACTCGAAAAAAGTGACATCAGCACTAACAAGGTACTTCCGCCTGAGTGGATCAAAGCAACGGTACCCTTTCTGGGTACGAAAGTAGCCAAAAAAAACACTTGATAGGTCCGGGAGAGAGCTTGTCATGACAAAGAAAGACATCATGAACAAATGCAACAGAACCAAACACACGAGGTGTAAGGGAGAAAAGATCCTTATCGAGAAACGCAATCGAGAAAGAGATATTCTCTTCCAATACAGATGAGGGCATGCGTTTCGCAAGATAGCATGCAGTGAGGACAACATCTCCCGAATAAGCATGGGGAGCACGATTCCATATCAGCAAGGTCCTGGTCACATCAAATAAATGATGGAGTTTGCTCGGCAAAACAGTTCTGCTAGGAAGTGTAAGAATTTGAAGTCTGGTGAACAATGCCCAGAGATCTAAGGAACTCAAAAACTGTAAAGTGTAAAGTGCCGAACTCTAAAGCATTACCAGAACGAATATATTTGACTTTTGCTGAAAAATTATTCCTTATCTCATTAATAAAATATTTGATCACAGATCCAACCTCTTATATATTCTTCAATAAAAAGACCCAAGAAAGTCTAGAAAAAGAATCGACAACAACTATATAAAAACGGTGTCCTTGGTGATCAGGAACATGACTCGGACCTTAAATGTCTAAATGTAGGAGCTCAAATAATTGAGAACTGCTCTGACTCTAGCGGGATAGAAAAGAAGAACTGTGATATTTCCCAAGCTAGCATGCCTCACATTGCAAACAGGATCTCGTTGAGATCTGAGGGAGAACATGCCACAGTTTCGGCAGAGGAAGGTGTTCAAAACGAAGGTGCCACAGATATGGTAAGACTAGTCCAGTAGGTATAGTAGAAACACTAGCATGAGGAGGTTGGACCAGTCTGCAGAGCCCCTGATGCTCACAACCATATCCAATCACCCTGCCCGTAAGTATGTCCTGAAACACAAGAACGAAGGATAAAAAATGGCACAACAATGCAAATCCTTCGTAATCTAACTAATGGAAAGTAAATTCATCTGAAAGTCATGAGCACATAAAACATTCTGAAGGCGCATGGATGACGTCAAATGCACCTCCCCTTGTCCTGTAACAGGTAAGTGGTCACCAGGGAACTCCGGTCTAGGATCGTCGCTCTGATACCATGTAGAGGGAAAAAAATGCATAGCACTAATGAGAGTTCCTCGGGTTCTCTCATATAGGAGAGGAACCTATTGGGCAAATAACAGGACAAAGACAAAAAATTAGAAAATAAGAAAAACAATACTAAAGATAACAAATATCTCAACAGTATCAAAGCGGGTTTAATTCTTGGTTCTTGGTTTATTATTGAATATTTATTCCGGCTAATATTATTCCTGTTGTGATCATTTTGAAAAGAGTTCTAGGGTTTGTAAACCCTACTAATGCATAAATGTCACCAATGCCAACTTGATTGATTGCACAAATATGAAACCCTAATTTTGCACATACAGTGATTCCAAGGATTCTGTTGCAACTCTAATTCTTTAGGTGATCCTCCTTCCAGGCACAACCTACCAAGTTGTATAACCTCCAGGCTGCACATAATCTCCATATCATATCAAAGTCATCCTACAGATCTCCAGCACAATCTCCAAGCTAGTGTCAGACCATACCAACAATAAGACCGAGAAACTATTAGGTTCCATTAAGAACCCTAATTCTGATCAACAACAGCCCAATCAAAGAAGAAGAAGCTCAAAGAGAGGACTTAGTGTGGACGGAGAGGTGAGACATCTAACATCGAAGCCCCAGTATTGGTGAATGCATCAAGTCAAAGCTATGCTCCTCAACATCTTCTCGAAGATGTTACATGGCTTAATTCGGAAAACTCTCTCATCGGTGATCTCCATGCCCCTGCGCACAACTCCTGCATGGATCGAAGGAGCTGGTGATGACCCTGGGCTGGTGCGTGCGTACCTAATCATGCTCTTCCACAGCAGTGAAGGGCCTTCCAACATCGATCTCCAGAAGAAGTCTCTCCTTCGAGCATGGTGGCATAGTCACACCCTCCAATGAATACTACATCGCCTCCCTGCCCCCAGGTAAACTAGGTTGTATTGCTCTCCACGTCAATCAGCTCGCTTAGACCCATCAATAGTAGCGAGGATCATGCGATGGGTTCCCGATGGGGAACCCAAAATAGAAGGCCCCATGAACCGTGCCCCCCCAGGTTTATTATGGGATTTGAAAACATCTTCCTCTTTAATTTCAGACCCAATAAATGTTGGGTATTTTTTTAATATACAGGCTCAAGGTGGGTCGAAATCTCAATAGAAATAAGAAAAAAAGGGGGAAGGAGGAAAAAAACCATACGAAAACAACGGAAAAGATGATTGAAAGAAGGAATGGCTTATTGAAAAAGAAGAAGAGAGAACGGCATAAAAAAGAAAGAGAAAGCTGAAAAAAGGAGAGAGAGTGTTTTTCTCCGCTTCTATTCTTCTCCTAACTTGGTCAATGTCATCCATTTTCCGACAAGTACGGGAGAAAGGGGGAGTATTATGCACAGTTCTCAAATTCAGATTTCAGATTTAACCACTTCGAGGCACACATATGTGATTATTTATTTGAGAGGTACACAACTCATGATTTGGAATCATGGTTTTCATGTGGACCACATATGACTGAGACATATGTTAGTGTCTTGATACGGAGAGATCTATAGGGACTCCAAAGTAAATACCCATTCTTTGAGTAAGTGTAGGAGAGACCATGTTCTTCGACGAGGAGACTCAGTTCAGCCACCATTTCCAGTGATCGTAACGTCTGGTAAGGATATTTCCATGGCGTTATTCAGTTTATCCCTTCAAAAAGATGGACTGGTTGCAGGCTAGCTAGTGTTCTCTGATGAGGAAATTCATTTCTCCTTAGGTAACTTTGCGCGGTTTAAAGCACATTTTTCTCCAACGAGGAGTCCCATTCCAATTTAGGTAACTCTGTGTAGTACTGAGCACACATTCTTCGACATGGAGACTAGGTTCAATTCTAGTAACTCTGATAAACGCAATGTCGAGCACACGTTCTCCGATGAGGAGACTTGGTTCATACTCCAGCCCTTCAAATCCTCCACACCAACACGACATAAGAAGTAACGTCCTCAACAAGCAGGCAGTAGAGCATGCATTGAGTTGATAATGTCAGTAGTCTCTTGTATTCTATGAGTGAATGTTTTTTTCTATTTGTCCATGTTGGGAAAAGAAGAAGAGTTTTTTATTCCTAGGAACACTAGGCTCTCTTATATAGGGGAGAGACCTAAAGGGTATATTACATAAGATAGACATAAGAAATCAAATAACAAAAAAGGTACATAGGAGCAAAGAAATATCTCTACACTCCCCCTCAAGATGGAGCATAGATATCGATCATGCTCAGCTTGGATGAACACTTTTGAAATGGCCCCCTGAGTATGACTTGGTAAAGTTATCAGTTGTTTGCTCTCCTGAACTGATATGAGAAGTAGAAATAATAACCTTCTGAATCATATCTTTAGTATAGAGGCAGTCTACCTCAATATGCTTAGTTCTTTCATGGAATGCAAGATTATCTGCAATAAATAAAGCAACCTGATTATCACATTGTAGGTGCATGGGTAGAGGTATATTTATATGTGTAGAGATATATTTTATATATGTGTATCATTTATTTATTTTCATGTTCTTCGGTCCACTTTCTGTAATTTACCCATAGGCTTCTCCCAAGGAGCTCCTTTACCGAAACCCTAACCCTAAACCTCACCTCAAGCATTTTCCTCACGTGTGTCGCCTAGGGCTTCTGCCGCTAGCACCTGCGGGACCCCTTCGTTGTTGTCGGTCCCTTACGGGATCCCCACCACCATCGCAGGATCCCTGCATCCCCTTCCAGGACCCCGCGGGATCCTTACCACCGTCCCTGAGGCCGGCTAAGTCCCTTTGACCCCCCCACTGGGCCAATCTCCTCCCGTTGTGTTGCCATGTAGCGCGGCTCATGTGTACCATTGCTCGCCTAGGGTATTGTCGTTCTTCCCTTTTAACAAGGGACACTGTTGACGAGCCTTCTTCTTGATGAGATTGGTTGTGTAAGTCTACATATGCAACCAAATCTGCCTATGAAAGTGTAGACAAATACTTGTCTGAGTTTTCAATCCTAGTCTTATTCAGTCGCCATGTCAGAAAGCAAGGTTTATATCTCCTCCACAGGCGCCTTCAGAGATCATGCGCCTATAGTAAAGATGGACGGGTCAAACTATGAACTGTGGGCTATGCAGTTCATGAGCATGATGAAGTCTACATGTAACATATTCTTACCGAGGAAGAGATGGCTGAGAAAACTGGGATTTATGCCTCATGGGTGGCGGATAATTCATATGACAAGGTTTGGCTATTAGACATGTTGGCAATAGAGATCGCCAATGATAACCCACAGCCAAGGCGATGTGGGATATTCTTACTACCACTTATTCACAAGCAAAGAATGAGACAAAGATTCTGCAACTCCAGCATGATATCTTTACTATCAAGCAGAATGGGTGTCCTCTTCAATCTCTATATACATCCTTGCAAGGGATGTTCGAGAAGCTTTATAGCTTCATACCTCTCACATCTACTCCTGAGCAGCAGAAGACTTATGCCACATGGTTGGTGTATTCTTGGCAGCCCTAGATCCTGAGTATGAGACAGCCCGTTCCTAGATTCTGGCAGACTCTACTGTTCCTCTTATGGAGGAAGCTTTCCGCAGGCTCAGTCAGATCATTTTTTTCATCTTCTACTGCCAGTCAAACTTCCTCAGCAATGGCAGCCTCCTGAGGTCGAGGAGGCTCTTCTCAGTTTCGTGGACAAGGACTACGTGGCAGAGGAGGATGTTTTCGTAGCCCTGTACATTTTGCCATCGCGCTGGACATACCGAAGATACATGATACTCTAAGCATGGATTTTCTGCCTCTACTCGAGGGGCTGAGCAGATTGAGCCCCCAGCTGCCTCCTCTCTGGAGCAACGATTTGATGACCTTGTAGCCCGTTTGAGGGGCATTATACCTCCAGTCGGTCCCATTGTGTCTCCCTCGACCTCTGGTAGACACTCTGATGTAGTAGCTTCATCCTCCTCCGCTACCTCAAGTAGTACTTATGCACTCACTAGCAGTAGTGGATATGATGTTATAGAATTGATTATGGACTCTGATGCCACACATCACTTGTGTGGAGATAAGGATCAACTTATAACATACAGATAGGTTCCTCTAGGAAGAACTGTGGTTATTGCTGATGGGACTCAATTCCCAATCATTGGACATGGGGAGATTAGTTTGACGCCTCTATGCATTTACATAATGTGTTGCTTGCACCTGACTTCTTTATGAACTTGCTATCTATTAGTCAGATTACGAAGGATTTACATTGTTGAACTATATTTAACCCATCTCTTTTTCTTCAGGACACCCTTACGAGCAAGGTGATTGGGTGTGGCCGTGAGCAAGGTGGCCTCTATTGCTTAGTTCAGACTATGTATGCTGGCATTTCCGCTCTGTTTGTTGGACTTGTCTCACCATTCACGTGGCGCATGCGCTTTGTCATCTCTCTCTCTAGAAAATGTGTCGTGTTCTACCTCTAATCTCTCCTCACTCGTCTTTTCACTGTGAGGCTTGTCAGTTGGGAAAACATCATCAGTATACGTTTCCCATTCATCAGAGTCAGAGTTGTAGGTCTATTTTGAGTTGTTTCATATAGATATTTGGGGTCCCAATCGTTATTGATCATCAGGGGCATAGGTTTTATCTTGTTGCAGTAGATGATTTCTTTCATCTATCATGGGTCTTTTTACTAAAGAATAAATCTCAAGCAGGAGATGTTATCAAAAATTTTCTAATTGAAGTAACAAATGTGTTTTCAACCTCAGTGAAAATTGTTAGAATTGATAATGCCTTGGAATTTTGTACTCGCATACTTTCCGAGAATTTTTTACCCCAAGGTATTATTCATCAAACATCGTGTGCATATTCTTCCCAACAAAATGGTGTTGCAGAGAGGGATCATCATCATTTGCTTGATGTTACGAGGACCCTACTCATTCAGAGTTGTACACTACATTCCTTTTAGGGTGATGTTGTCCTTACGGCATGCTATCTTATTAATCGCATGCCCTCGTCAGTCTTAGGTGAGAAAATTCCCATTTCTCTTGCCTTTATTGAGAAGAAATTATTCTCACTTACTCCTCATGTTTTTTGTTCGGTTGCATTTGTCCACCAGTTGTCACCAGGGATTGATAAGCTTTCTCCTAGAGCTGTCAAGCGCGTCTTTGTCGGGTACTCTAAGACACAAAAAAGGTACAACTGTTATGATCTATTGTGCAAGAAGTACTATGTTAGTGCTAATGTCACCTTTTTTGAGTCTGTAATGTACTTTTCTCCTATAGGTGACTAGTTAACTTCTACTTCTGATGGCAAAATATACATGCCACTACCACCATCACCACCTTCCTCACCAACTCCACCACCACCGTCACTATCACCACCACCGTCGTCGCCACCGCCACATCCACCACCTACTACGGTCCCAATTCCACCTTTGTCGCATCGCTATACCTGCCGCCTACTTCCGCTCATGGTCACTGCTCATCATCTAGTATACGTGAGGTATGTTCTGAATACACAATTTTCAACGATGGGTCTGGAGATGTGAAGGTTGCTGATTTGAACTTACCTATTGCGCTTCGGAAGCAGAAGCGTAGATGTGCATCATATCCTATAGCATCCATGGTCTCCTTTGATCACTTGACTGTCGATTTCAGGAAGTTTCCAGTCGCATTGTTAGCAGTGAAAATTCCATGTATATATTAGGAAGCTCTGCAAGATAGTCGATGGCAATTAGCTATGGAAGAGGAGATGGTTGCCCTTCAGTCGAGAGGTACCTGGAGACTCGGCCCAGCTCCCTTGGAGCATCTATAGTAAGTTCTAAATGGATATTTACGGTGAAGCACAATGCAGATGGAAGCAATGATGGGTACAAGGCTTGACTAGTTGTACGAGGATTTACTCAGATATATGGGGCGGATTATCTTGACAATTTTCCCCAGTTGCTCGACATTCCACTTTATGGATCCTTCTATCTGTTGCTACGATTCGAGATAGGCCCCTACTTCAATTAGATGTAAAGAATGCATTTTGTATGGTGATCTTCAGGAGGAAGTCTACATGCAACAACTGTCGGGGTTTGTTGTGGAGAGGGAGTGTTCACAGGTATGTAGACTTCATAAGGCAATCTATGGCCTTAAGCAGAGCCCTAGAGCTTGGTTCCAGAAGCTCTCAGAATTGTTTGAGAAATATGGGTTCAAACGGTCGAATGCAGATCACTCTCTTTTAACACAGAGAACCTCCAGAGGTATGACTGCTATCATGTTGTAGGTCAATGATTTTTTTATTGAAGATTGGATGATCCCCCATCATGGACTCACCGCCTGTTGTATATCATATAAAAAAATGTTTAGAGTATATTACTGTGATGACCGGAAAATATAGAGCACGGTATAGTAAGCGACTATATTTTCACAATAAAACCTCTGGTTGTTGAATATGACATCGTTTTGTCCGATCCATATGGCCTACAAAACTGTAAACGACCTTGAACAGTCATCTGTGGAACCGATGCCAACCCGCCTAATAGAAGTCCAGAATTCCGAGAAACCATCCGTCGCGAATCACGAAATCCCCACCTCTCGTCGGACCTTGGACGAAGCCGAGCACTTTAAGAATACGCGTTCTGAGTCTTCCTTCGCCTCCTCGCATCTGTCACAATGAGTGTCCTCCTGACCCAGCAATCTCCCCCTGCGTACTTTATCTAATAAGCATCCCCTTCTCCAACACCATAGAAATACCTTAACCCTGCTTGGGATCTTCGCTGCCCAAATAACTTTCAGCTCCTGACACAGCTCCCTTTCCTGTTGATGTGTCCGCATGTTGAACTCCTTGTAAGCTCTCTTCACTGTAAATTTCTTGCCCAGCCATTCAAAGTGGGCTCTGCCTGAGGAGAGTACATTCGTATGGGGTAGTTCTATCTGCATCCTTAGGAACTCCTCCATGTGCTGCTTAGATAGATTTGTCAGAAAAACCGGCGCCCACATTCATGTCTCCGTCGTCTGCGCCAGTGTAGTCTCTTTCGAGGTCGCTAATGCAAACAATCGTCGGAATCGGTCTTCTAGTTCGCGTTCTTGACATGTTCTTAGCGTTTTGATACGAAAATGAAATTCGATCTTTTCAGGAGCCTTAAAATAACCTTTCTAAAAACGAAACACGATAAAGCCTTGCATACACGAGAGAGAGAGAGCTCGATTAGGTAACGAAATCCTTCCTTTTGCTGTTGGGTTTTCACACGAAATTATTGAAATTCTTGATTTTGTGTTCTTTGCTACGAAGAACCCTAATTTTGGCTATTTTTGAGAAAGTCTAAAGAATTGCTTTGTGATTCCAACTAAAATAAGGTTTAAGTATCAAATTGATGCCTTGGCTTTGAAAGTTAGGGTTTGGGAGTTAAAAATAGGCATAAATATGAGTATATATGGTTATGAATAATATATATGTGAGTCTATACTAAGTGTTGTTGATTATGCAAGTCGAAGACTTAACGAAAGAATTACATCATAGGAATTGATGTGGTTTGAATTAGATCCTGAAAAGGATCATGTGTCACGTTAAGGATGACTGGGAGTAGAACTACAGGTCGGCATGCAACCTGTAGGTTTGTCGGAAGGAACCCGTATTGACGTTTCCCTACCTAGGTGGTACACGATTGTCCTGTTATGTTAAGTACGCACGAAATGAATGTTTTGCAACGCGTGGTCCTGGGAGCTAATATTTTTGGGTTGAACGACGGAAGATGTGGTCGTGCCATGTGGAGGCACGGGTGGTTCAATAGCGGCTGGGTCACGATAATATGTATTTAAAGCTGCTAGGTTATATGATTAAATGTTAGTCTGAGGTTTTAAGCAACCGAGTCCTCGAGGACGGTGTGCTCCTTTGTTTTCCAGACCTAGGGTTTGAGACCCGGTTTAATAAAAGAAAAGGAAATTGTCAGGGTAGTATTGGAGGATTGGTTGAGGCGACGTGCAGCGGCATAAGCTTACCAAGATCAACGCAATCTCCAATCCCGAAGTGTCCACAGCTTCGGAGTCCAAGAAGGGTGAGGTAATTCCCCTGCATTAATCCCTGACGTGGAATAAAAAGGAATAGGACTTAAATTAATAAGAAGGAATAAAATTTTTGTGATATCAAGTTTTGAAAAAATTACACAATTTGTTTGTGTTAGACGAAAAGGGAGTCTTTGTTCTAATGAATAAGAAAACCCTAGGCTCTCTTATATAGGGAGAAGCCTTAAGGGTAAATTACATGGATGTCTAAATAGAAGAAAGAAATAAACATACGGTACATAAACATATAATAATAATAGAAACTATCTCTACACTCCCCCTCAAGGTGGAGCATAGATGTCGATCATGCTCAGCTTGGATGAACATCTCTGGAAAGGTCCTCTGAGCAATGGCTTGGTGAATACATCAGCAGTCTGATCTCCTGAGCTAACATGGGCCGTGGATATCAATCCTCTCTGGATCAGGTCCCTAGTGTAATGACAGTCAACTTCAATGTGCTTGGTCCTCTCATGAAAAGCTGGATTGTTGGCAATGAACAATGCTGCCTGATTGTCACACTGAAGCGTCATAGGTAGAGGTACTGCTACATGTAGATCTTCTAATACAGAGCGAACCCACATCATTTCCGTGCTGGCTTGGGTCATTGCCCTGTATTCGGATTCCGCACTGGATCTTGCCACCACCGTTTGTTTCTTGCTTTTCCAAGAAACCAGAGAGCCTCCAACAAAGACTGCAAACCCTGAGGTTGATTTTCTATCCTTAGGGCATCCTGCATAATCTGCGTCTGCACACGTTGAGATGGATAAGTCTGCACCCTTTCTGAATAGTAGCCCTAATCCAGGAGTAGACTTCAGATACCTCAGTATCATGTGTATAGCATCCATGTGAACTTGCCTCGGCTGCTCCATAAATTGACTCACCCTGCTAACTGCAAATTGAATGTCTGGGCGAGTTATGGTGATGTAGAGGAGTTTGCCCACCATCTCTCTATATCTCCTCTTATCTACTTCATCAGTATCACCATCATATAACTTCATGCTAGGGTCCATGGGGATGCTTGATGGTTTGCAACCATCCATACCAGTCTCAACCAGGAAGTCAGTAATGTACTTCCGTTGTGTCATCACCAAACCATGTGCATTCCTAGCAAATTCCAACCCTAGAAAATATCTTAGGGTTCCAAGATCCTTTGTAACAAACTGTCGACCTAGGAATGCCTTCGCCCTTGCTATGCCCTGAACATCATCTCCTGTAACAAGAATATCATCCACATATACCATTATGACAACCGTACCTGCCGAGGACTTCTGGACAAACAACGAATGGTCAGCATTGGACCTCTTGAATCCCTGGTGCTCAAATAGGTTGGACAGTTTCTGGAACCATGCTCGTGGACTCTGTTTAAGTCCATATATAGCCTTGTGAAGTCTACATACCATATGCGTCTCCCCCTCAGCAGTAAACCCGGGTGGCTGCTGCATGTAGACTTCCTCCTGTAAGTCCCCGTACAAAAAAGCATTCTTGACATCCAGCTGATAAATGCTCCAGTCACGGACTACTGCAACAGACAGGAGGATACGCAGAGTCGAGTGTCTCGCCACTGGAGAGAATGTATCCATGTAGTCAACGCCATATGTCTGTGTAAATCCCCGGGCGACTAAACGTGCTTTGTATCTATCCAATGTGCCATCTGCATGGTATTTGACTGTGAAGACCCATTTGCAACTTACAACTGATGCATCAGGAGGTGCAGGGACCAAAGACCATGTGCCACGGGATCGCAAGGCCCCCATTTCTTCTTCCATAGTCAGTCTCCAGCATTTACTCTTTAAGGCTTCCTGGTATGTCCGTGGTATGTCCACGGAAGATAAAGCAGTAGCAAACTTCTGGAAATCACCTGTGAGTCGGTGGAAGGAAACCTGTGAAGCAAAGGGATAGGATGCACACTGCCGTCTCTGTTTCCGAATAGCAATCGGAACATCCAGATCATCATCGGGGCCCACCTGTAAGGAGTCATCCTGCATATGTTCTGAACCTGACCCGTCAGTAGAAACATCATCTGAACATACCTGAGGCTCAGTGATTGGCTGATCTGCTGTCTGAGCGGGACCTGACCGACGCGTATAGTGGTTAGGAAATGGTGATATGATTCTCTGAGGAATGGGTGGTGGTGGAGGTGGAGGTGGTGATGGCGGTGCTGGCAAAGGAACTGACACAGGAGACGAGTCAGGAGTAAGACAGGTAGGTGGTGGTGGAACCAAAATATCATCAGCGGTGGTGGATGGTACCATTCTGTCCCCGGCTGGCGAGAAGAACATGACCGACTCGAAGAAGGTGACATCCGCACTAACGAAGTACCTGTTGGTAGTAGGATCATAACACCGGTATCCCTTCTGGGTCCTTGAATACCCAACAAAGACGCACTTGACTGCTCTTGGAGAGAGCTTGTCAAGTCCAGGAGACAGACGATGAACAAACGCCACAGCACCAAAGACACGAGGTGGCAGTGATAAGAGAGATGGGTATCTTCTCTCCAAGGACAGAGGAGGGCATTCTATTGACCAGATAGCATGCAGTAAGAACAGCATCTCCCCAGAAGGAAATAGGAGCACAACTTTGAATCAATAAGGTACGAGTAATATCCAAGAGATGGCGATGCTTTCTTTCCGCCACACCATTTTGTTGGGATGTGTATGCACAGGTGGTTTGATGAATAATTCCCTTTAATGACAGAAACTGAGAAAGAGAACGTGTACAGAATTCCAGGGCATTATCCGTCCGAACATATTTGACTGAAGAAGAAAAAACATTATGCACTTCATTAATCAAATTTTTAATAACATCTCCTGCTTCAGACTTATTCTTCAGTAGAAAAACCCAAGAGACACGAGAAAAATCATCTACGACCACAAGATAGAACCTGTGTCCCTGGTGATCGGGAACACGACTCGGACCCCATATATCTATATGTAACAACTCGAAAGGGGAGCTACTGCTCCGACTCTGACGACCTGGAAAGCTCGACCTGTGATGCTTTCCTAACTGACAAGTTTCACAACGAAGCGACAAACTTGGGGAGATCTGGGGCAGAAGATGGCGCATTTTCTGAAGTGGAAGGTGACCAAAACGAAGATGCCAAATGTAAGGTGAGACTGGACCAGCAGAGTGAGCGGAGATGCCAGCATAAGATTCCCGGACCAGCCGATATAGACCGTTCTGCTCAGAGCCACAGCCAATCACCTTGCCCGTGAGTATGTCCTGAAAAATGAGAGAAGACGGGTCAAATATAGCGCGACAATTCAAATCCTTTGTAATCTGACTAATAGACAACAAATTCAGGGAGAATTCAGGAGCATGTAAAACATTTTGTAGCTGCATAGCGGAGGTTAAGAAAACCTCCCCCTGACCAACAAGGGGTGAATGGGAACCATCTGCTATCTGCACTGAGCGACCTGGAGGAATAGCCCTGTAGGCCTGTAATCTACCTCTATCTCGACACAGATGATGTGTAGCTCCGGAATCTATAACCCAGTCAGATATATCATGTGAAGGAATGATCGCTGAAGATCTACCTGAGGAAGTGGCAGCGGCGGAAGAACTGACTGAGGCTGTGGCAGCAATATCAGATGAGCCACCAGGTGAATCACCAGAAGACTGTGGCATAATATCACGGAGACGGGCCACGAGTTCGTCAAATCTATGATCTGCAGTAGATGGTAATGGAGCTGTGAATGCTCTGCAACCCGTGCCGATGCTGGGAAACCATGCTTTGAGTAGCATGTCTCCTCTGAGTGTCCAGGTCTGTGACAATATGAGCACGTCTGACTAGGTCGACCGCCTCTTCCCTGAGAGCCACGGCCACGTCCACGGCCACGCCAAGAGGATGGTCCACCTCTCCCACGCGAAGCTGCCATCGCAGATGGGGGTGGAGTAGAAGAGCTGGAGGAAACTGGGATACGACTGAGCCTCCTGTATACATCTTCCACTGGAGGAATGACTGCATCTGCTAAGATCTGTGACCGTGCAGCATCATACTCAGGGTCGAGGGCAGCAAGTAGAACACCCACCATGGTGGCGTTCCAGAATGTCTTCTGCTGCTCTGGAGTAGCAGTCAGAGGGATGGTACTGTAGAGCTTCTCAAACATCCCTCTTAGGGATGTGTATAGAGAGTGGAGAGGTCTGCCGGCCTGCTTCATCGTAAAGATGTCATGCTGAAGCTGCAACATCTTTGTCTCATTTCGCACCTGCGAATATGTAGCCGCAAGAATATCCCACATCGCCTTAGCAGTGGGCTGATGGAGGACATCATTAGCTATCTCCATCGTCAACGTACCCGATAACCAAACCTTTGCATAAGCATCATCGGCCTCCCATGAGGCATAGATCCCTGTCCTCTCCGCAGGCTCATCCTCGGTAAGAATGTGTTTCTTACCGTTTGATTTCATGAGGCTCATGAACTGCATGGCCCATAACTCATAGTTAGACCCGTCCATCTTCACTATCGGCGCCGGACCTTTGAATGCGCCGGTGGAGGGCAAATCGACTTTCGATTCTGACATACTGCTGCTGGAAGAAGACGAAGGGAGAATAGACAATGTGATGAATGTCTACACCAACTGCATCGGATTTGAGTACGTGTGTAGACCTTTACGCACTCAAATCCATAAAGCCGAGGAAGAAGGGTCTAGGGCACGCTTCCAAGGAAGCAAAAACGGCCCTTGAACGGCCTTGAGAGCGACGCCTAAGTGCTGGTGGAGGCCACGGAACCCCTACTGCGGCTGATGGGGTTGCCGCTGGGGCTGCGGGAGCGGCAGGGGATGCCGCTGGGTGTGCTGGCTGCCGCTGGGGCGACAGACAGCGACTGGCTGGGCTGCTAGGGCACCCGGCGGTGCCGCAGGGGCTGGTGGGAGGGGCTGGTGGGGCCGCTCGGGCGGCTGGTGGGGCCGCAGGCAGCGGCTAGGGCGGCTTGTGGGGTCGCAGGCAGCGGTTGGTGGGGCCGATAGCGGCTGGAAGCCGCCGGGATGGAGGAGAGAAGGTGGGGGCGGCGGGTGGGGGGTAGGGAAAAGAGCCCTAGGGTGGCTCTGATACCATGTTAGACGAAAAGGGAGTCTTTGTTCTAATGAATAAGAAAACCCTAGGCTCTCTTATATAGGGAGAAGCCTTAAGGGTAAATTACATGGATGTCTAAATAGAAGAAAGAAATAAACACACGGTACATAAACATATAATAATAATAGAAACTATCTCTACAGTTTGCTTTGCTCTTCTTTGTTACTTAGCATTCGCTAATTTTTATCCTATGATTTATGAAAAACCCAACAGGTATCGGTGAGCCATCGCAAGGACCTTAGTAGACATCCAGCCAGCCACAGTAGCTTTACTTTGTAAGGTAGTTAGTAATCTTTTGTGTATTTTCCTTTCAAGCTGATGTACATGTAAATGGTTATAATGGGACAGTGTATCATCTGAACTTTATTTTGTGAATGGCAAAGTGTTGAAATACTTCCTTCTGAGTATTTTTATTTGCAGTCTGTTTCTGAATGTTAGTTATGATTGCTGGATAAATTATTGCTGAATAACCCGATCCGGATATGGGAGGATCCGACGGCGCGGGAATCGAGGTCACGTCAGATTGGTATCAGAGCTTAGTTACTCCAGTAATTTATTTAGTAATTTACAATTATGAGCGGTATTCAGAAACTAAGGTTGTATTAAGATCCTTTGATCTAGAGCTTCAAAAAAAAAGATCCTTTGATCTTAATAAATGACTGCAGTATCATTCACAAGTCATTATCCCTTATGTACATCATGCTAAGACATATAGGATCTGACCTTTGACCTTAACTCATCCCAGGATCATGGCAGACCAAGATGTGTTTAGGCAATTAGCGGCTATGATGGTAATGTTCCAAGACATGGAGCAAAGGCAACAAACATTGGAGGAGAGGCTCAATGCACAATCTGAGAGACCCGAGGCATCTAAGCCTGCGGATGCCAGGATTGAAGGTTTTGTCCATCTTTCTGAGGAAGAATCTAGTTACCATCCTTCAACTGAGTCTGCTCCTACCCCGGTTGAAGGAGCAATGGAGAAGGCCCTGCTTAGACACCAAATATTACTAGATAATTACCGAAAGGGAAGGATTCCTCGATTTAAAGGCATAGAGACACCTGCTGAGGCAGAACTATGGCTTGATGACGTCAGCAGGATGTTGAGAATAATACATGCACCAGCAGATACTTGGGTGCACTTTGCTGATTACTCCTTAGCAGACTATGCAAGATGACGGTGGAGAGCCATTTCCAAGAAATTAGCAGATCCTGTTCCATGGGATGTTTTTGAAGAGAGGTTCCAAGCCCACTTCTGTCCCTCCCATTAGGAAGAATTGAAAAGGAGGGAGTTAGCTTCTTTGACCGGAGGATCCAAGAATGTACGAGATTATCATATTCACTTTATGGAGCTACTACGTTACTCCCCAGCTTTGGAAGCCTCACCACAAGAGTGTCTTACCAAATTTGTTAGCGGTCTTCAGGGAGATTTGAGAGAGAAGCTTGCAGGTTTTAAAGCCACCACTATAGATGAAGCCATGGACATCGCCTCTCGTATTGAGATGGAGAGGGATGAAAACTGCCAAAGAAGAAGTTTTCACTTTACTGGTGGACCATCCAAACGTAAGGCGAATTATAACCTAAGAGACAATCGTTACCATCCAGTCGGTTCCAATATAAGCTCACCACAAACCTTGGGCCAGGAATTATCAGGAAGAGGGGGTTTCTCTAGACCTCCACTATACCCCCGTAACTGAGCACCAGGAACTAGTACCTCTGTGGTTGGGTCTTCAGCTCAGACAGGAACACGTACATGTTATCACTGTCATCAAGGAGGTCACATTAGGAAAAACTGTCCGCAGTTGAGAGGTTCATGGTTTAAACCAACTCCGATTAACAGTATAACATCCACCCCAAGCAATGGAGCAACACGCGGAGGAAGACATGGTAGAGTTCATGGCTCACAAGGAGCATCTCCTACACAGCAGCCATCACAAAACGATGCGGGTTCTAGCTTGCCTATTCCTAATGGCCAGCTCAATGCAATCACTGAAGAACAAGCCTACAATTCAGGCACAGTTGTACGGGGTATCGTTACTATTCATGGCTTTTCAGTACATGCTTTATTTGATTCTATTGCTTCACATTCATTTATTGCTCGATGGTTAGTGCCCACTTTGGGTAAGATACCAGTAGAAGTACAACAGTCCTATCTGATCAAGGGACCAGGAGGTCAAGTATTTATAATTCGAGAAATCCTGGATAATTGCAAAGTAGTGATAGTGGGACATCAGTTACATGCTTCACTACTATTAATAGAAATGGAGGACTTTGATCTTATCCTACGAATGGATTGGCTAGAAAGGCATCATGCATGTCTTTACTGTTTTCAGAAGACAGTAACATTTCACCTTCCTAACTCGATAGAGTTCCAGTTCATTGAAAAGACATCCAATGATAATATCAAATATATCTCTACATTGAAGGCACAACAGTTGTTAGAGCAAGGATGCCAAGGCTATTTAGCTTATGTAACCACTCCATCAGGGTCAGACAGAATGATAGAAGATATACCTATAGTGTGCGAGTTTCCTGATGTATTTCCAGAGGAACTACCTGGATTACCACCTGAGCGAGAGATTGAATTTGAAATCTCTCTCATACCTGATACTCAGCCTATCTCTATCCCTCCGTATAGGATGGCACCAGCTGAGTTACGAGAGTTAAAGGTACAATTGCAAGAACTATTAGATAAAGGATTTATTCGTCCTAGTACTTCACCATAGGGTGCATCTGTCTTATTTATCAGGAAAAATGATGGGTCGATGCGGTTGTGCATTGACTATAGACAACTAAACAAGAGGACAATAAAGAATAAGTATCCACTGCCAAGAATAGATGATCTCTTTGATCAGTTACAGGGTTCAACTGTGTATTCCAAGATTGATTTAAGATCTGGATACCATCAGTTGAAAATTAAAGATACAGATATTCCTAAGACAGCTTTCCGAACTAGATACGGGCATTATGAATTCTTAGTCATGCCTTTTGGACTAACAAATGCCCCAGCAGCCTTCATGGATCTCATAAATAGAGTATTTAAGGAGTTCTTAGATCACTTTGTAGTAGTCTTTATTGATGATGTGCTTATTTATTCCAAGGATAAGTATCTACATGAACACCATCTCAGGCGGGCACCTGAAACTCTAAGGAAGAATAAACTGTATGCTAAATATAGCAAATGTGACTTCTTGCTATTTGAAGTATCTTTCTTAAGCCATGTTATTTCTGGGGAAGGTATATCAGTTGATCCTACAAAGGTTAGTGCGGTGATGAGTTGGGAACGCCCGAAAACTGTCACAGAAATACGATCTTTTCTGAGTTTAGCTGGATATTATAGAAGATGCATGAAGGACATTTCACGAATAGCATTGCCAATGACTAGACTAACTCAGAAGGATGTCCCATTCTTATGGTCTGATACATGTGAAGCTAGTTTTCAGACACTGAAAGAATGCCTAATATCTGCACCAATCCTTACTCTACCCTCTGGGAGTGAAGGGTTCATAGTGTACACTGATGTGTCTAAAGAAGGACTTGGGGCAGTTCTTATGCAACATGGTAAGCTAGTTGCGTATGCATCACGACAGCTCAGGACACATGAAAAGAACTACCCAACACATGACCTTGAGTTAGCTGTTGTAGTTTTTGCTTTAAAGATATGGAGACATTACCTCTATGGTATTACTTTTGAAATCTTCATAAATCATAAAAGCTGCAAATATCTATTTGATCAGAAGGAACTCAATATGAGACAGAGACGGTGGCTAGAGTTGTTGAAAGACTATGATTGCACTATCTCCTACCACCCTGGTAAGGAGAACGTTGTAGCAGATGCCCTTAGCAGAAGAACTTATTCACCTGGGTTGGTGAGTGATATCCACTTCTGGGGTTTACTATCAACGTTAAGTGAATGGAAACCATTTGATAGTAGTGCTGATACTATAACTATTCCTCACCAATACAAACCAGAGATCTTGGATAGAATAAAGAAAGGACAGGAGGATGATCCAGTCCTTAAAGACTTGAGAAAACAACTTGAGAAGAATGAGATAGAGGGATTCCAGATACAAGATGGGTTACTATATAACCATCACAGAGTGTGTGTACCAAACACACCTGAACTAAGGAAACACATCTCACGAGAAGCGCATTGCTCAAGATTATCTATTCATCCAGGAATTACAAAGATGTATAGGGATCTTCATTCATACTTTTGGTGGCCAGGAATGAAGAAAGATGTTGAGTTTGTGAATTCATGTTTCACATGCCAGCAAGTAAAGGCTTCACACCAAAAGCCACCGGGATTATTGCAACCCCTCCCTATACATGAATGGAAATGGGAAAGCATTTCCATGGATTTCGTTATTGGCTTACCTCAGACGACTGGTAGTAAAGATAGTATCTGGGTTATAATAGATCGTCTGACGAAGGTAGCACACTTTATTCCGATAAGCTTATCTTTCACTCCAGACCATGGACTGAAATCTCGCGAAATTTCGCCGAAATTTCGACGAAATTTCGGTTTCGATGGGTATTGGGTATCGAAATCATACTGTATATCGAGATCCCTGGTTTCGGTCGAAATATCGCGAGATATCGCCGATATCTCGGTCCATCTCGATATCTCGCCCGACATTAGGAATCTTTGAATAGAAAAATCTGGCCACTTTCGAAATATAGCGAAATATCGGTCGAAATGTCCCCATTTCGACCGACTTCGGGCAGTGGCTGTTCTCTTCTTCCTCCAAGACCTTCATCCCTTGAGGTAAGCCAATTTATGATAAATCTTCTTCAAATTCAATAATTGTTTTAGGGTTTTCACTAAATGGTTGTTGATATAGCTAGGCATGGTGTTTAATTTGAGAGATTTCCCCCAAAATAGGTATAAATTTGGAGTAGAAATTTGGGGCTTTTGTGTTTTTTTTGCACAATAGTGCTAACTATGATCATTGTATCACAGATCTGAAGTTAACATGAACTAAAACATTGTTGGAGATTATTTTCTTGGATCTATGTTAGAAGAAATTGGGGGTTTTGAAGTTTAATGTGGAACGATAATGAGTTGTGGTGTTATATATTCGGATCTTGTGTTTTGGAAGTATAAATCATAGTCTGGAAATTGTTTTGGATTAATAAAAATTAAAAATATAGAAAATCCGAAAATGATTTGCTAAATATTTACGTTTTTGTTCATATTTTGTGTCAATAATGTAGTCTTTCATGAAATTGGTCCCCTAATTTGTAGATCTAAGATCCTAATGTATAGATCCAAGGTTTTTTTCTGTAAATAAGAAAAGTATTTGTTGGAAAAATTAAATATATAATAATTCCGAAATTAAAAAATAAAATAATTTGCATATTCATAAGTAGTTGCATTGTAATGCCAACTTAATGTTTGTTCTTGATTTTCCTCGCAGATTTCGACGTTCATACATGGCACATTCTGCGACATTCTGGTTTCGGTTCCGGTTCTTCATTTGGATATTCATCATGGAACATTCTGCTTCCGGTTCTGGATCTGACAGTTCTGATGATCAGATGGAAGAATTCAGTGGGGACATTGGGTGGAGGTATGCGTCCGCTCCTGATGGAAATAAGGCGAAGCCGCAATGCAATTTCTGTGGGAAGAAGTTGGGAGGAGGCGGGATCACAAGGATGAAGCAACATCTTGTTGGCAACAACAAGAATGTTGCCAAGTGCACGCGTTGTCCCAAAGATGTGAGGGACAAGGTTAAGGCGAGCTTGGACGGAAAGAAGGAAAAGGAGACGGAGAGAGTAAGAAGGGAAGAACAAATGAAGGAGTTCATGTTTGAGAAAGAATTCAACGTCCTTCTGATTCAGATGACGATGATTTTGTGTACCCCGCCGACATTCAGACTGCATCAGAGAGGAGGGCATACAGAAGGGCTACACAAGAATCATTGAGGAGCGAGTTCGAGAGGAGAGAACTCGGTGGTGCACGGGGCGGCTTCTATGGTGCAGGTGGGAGTGGGAGTGGTTCTGGAGGCGCACCAGTACCACCACCCACTAAGAAACACAAGGGGAAGGGAATTGAGCCCTTCTTAACGAGGAGCGGATCCATGCAATACAAGGCAAGCAAGGATCCGAGGCAGAAAACAGTGAAGGGAATGTTCACCAATGCACGAGAAAGGGTAGGAAAAGCCATCAGCAAGCTCTTCTTTGGGGAGAGCATTCCTGCCAACATTGCAAGCGGGCCATTCCTGCAGCATGCCGTTGAAGAGATCGCTGCAGCGGGAACGGGAGTGAAGGCTCCTACATCCTACGAGATCATGAACAAATATCTTGGGATGGAGAAAGAGGAGATGAATGAGTACATCGCTGAGTTGAGGAGGAGATGGCCAGAGTATGGGGTGACATTGATGTGCGATGGGTGGACGAGCTACACAAGGAAGCAGATCATCAACTTCCTTGTTTACTGCGATGGGAAGACAATTTTCTTGAAATCTGTTGATGATGCATCTGAGCATGTGAAGGACCACAGGTACCTTCTGAAGTTGATGAAGGACGTTATAAAGGAGGTTGGGAAAGAGCACATTGTGCAAATTGTGACAGATAACGGCAGCAACTTCAAGAAGGTTGGTGAAACAATTATGAAGTCCAGCAGCTACGGAATTTTCTGGACACCGTGCGCTGCGCATTGCATTGACTTGATCCTTAAGGATTTCAGCAAGAGGAAGCTCGTCTCAAGGGTGGTGGAGAAAGCACGAATGATCACCACATTCATATACAACCACAGCAAAGTGTTGGCACTAATGAGGCGGATGTGCAATGGGGAGTTGGTGAGGCCTGGCATCACACGCTTTGCAACCAATTTTATAGCGTTGCAAAGCCTCAAGCAACATAAGACGGGTTTGAAAACCATGTGTTGCCAGGGAGAGTGGTTCGAGATACCTGAAGCTCGGACTGAAGGAGGACGGAAGGTGGAGATATTGATCAATGATATCTCCTTTTGGGATGACGTGACTCGGGTCACGAGGATCATGGATCCAGTGGTATCTGCATTGCGGATCGTGGATGGCGACAAGAAGCCCACCATGGGAGTCATCTACGAGGCAATGCGCTGCATGAGAGAGAAGGTCCGAGAAGCGGTTGGGAAGGGATCAAAAGCATGGTTGGACATCATAGACGAGCGATGGTCTAAGATGCTCTCGCATCCTTTTCACAAGGCCGGTATGTATTATGTAAAAAAGGTTTTTTTTCAATCATTTAAATTTTTATAGTTGGACATCATAAATGAGCTTGTTCGTGAATTTTTGTGCAGCTTATTACTTCAATCCTAAGTACCACTACAAGAATGGACTTGGTACAAATGGTGACCTTCTCTCAGCCGTACAGATTGTGGTGGAGAAGCTCGTCAAGGACGAGAAGTTGCAGAGCATGTGCATGAATGAGGTATTAATATCCTCAATTTCTACCTATATTTTGACTTTTGAGTCACAAGATATTTGGGTTGAACCTATTTGTGCGTTGTGAAGGTTAAGTATTACCGAGATGCATTGGGTTCCTTTGGTCGGATTACTGCGGTCAACGGTCGTGGCAATACTCTTCCTGGTAGGGACGGAGGCAAATAAACCCATTACTTGTGTTGGTTTTCTGTACATTTATTTGTACTTATGATTTCTGTATTTTCCTTTTTTTGCAGCCGAATGGTGGATGTTATACGGGATGGAAGCTCCCAACCTTCGAAGTGTGGCAGTGAAAGTGTTGTCTCAAACCGCATCTGCTGGCGGTTGTGAGAGGAACTGGAGCACGTTCAATTTGATACATTCGAAGAGAAGGAACAGATTGGGAGAAAAGAAGCTCAATGACCTTGTCTTCGTGCATTACAAACTTGAGGCTGAAATTGAAGCATGCAACGGATTGACATGACAAAGATGACTATACGGACCCTATTGACCTTGCATACATTTTCAAAATGCACGATGACGATGCTGGTGAGGACGTTCTCCAGAGGTGGATGGATTCCAATGGTGCCCCAGTTCTCGATCAGCCAGGTGGAAGACCGAATGAGAACATCAGCCAACAAATGGGAGCAGACGTTGGTGACTTTTTGGCCAGATCCGGGCAGATTACAGACCCTGTTGGAGGGTTGGAGGGCGAGATTGATGCAGCTGTTGATGAAATTCTCTCCAGTAGCTCCAAATCCAAGTCACAATCAAAGGATGACAGTGGAGATGATGATGATGACGATGTTGGTCGTGCTGGACCTGGTGGTGGTCGAGAGTCAAACTCAGGTGGGTCAGGAGGGAGTGGTCGTGGGCCACAAGCTACCAGACTTGAGGAAGGCCTACAAGCAGGACGTGAGTATATGGAGAGACAACGGAACACACACGGACAATTTGTTCCAAGTCCGAGTCCAGGGCCTACGGATTACGAGTACGGTCGAGGCCAGTGTCCCAACCGACAGCTACATGGAAGATTTGACATCATCTGTAGGTTCTTTGAGCTTCATGGATATCGACAGCCCATATCGCAGAGGAGCACAAAGTCCTTTAGGCGGATATGGATCGTCGCACGATGAGAGATCATTTGGCGTCTTCCCGGAATACTTTCAAGCTCCTCCTCCAGGACCTCCTCCTCCTCCTCCTCAGTACGCACCACCAGCATATTCATATGGTTACAGTGGATATGGGGGATACAGTAGCGGAGACAACTACCAAAGTAGCCAACCTGAGCAGAGCCAGGGCAGTTTCTTTGGGGGTGACAGCTACGGTTTCTTTCCTGACTACTACACGGCAGTTCCTCCTCCTCCTCCGCAGAGATCTTCTCCTACTCCGTCGTCGTCGTCCCGAGGATCTCAGGGCAGTAGTTCGCAGCAGCCTCGTCGTGCCACTCGTGATACTGGATCCAGTGCTGCTTATCCTCGACTCGGGATGCTCATAGGCATCGATGACCACCAGTACAGGCAGTATGTCATGGATTACAAGGCCATGTACTCGTACATGACATGGGAGAACTACTGCGAGTTTATAGAATCTGCGATGCGCTATGAGAGACAGCAAGGAAGGGGGGGGCATTCAGATCCACCACGAAACTCCTGGTTCTGAACAAAACATGTCACCAGGGCAGGTACTATATTTTAATCTTTACTCTCTTTTATTGCATTTATCAAAAATAT
>JAZKJV010005683.1:0-50630 GCA_037367405.1 Ottelia alismoides
TGAAAGGTCGTCACCTGGGTTTCCATCGAAAAGAACGGGATCGAAAACGGCGTGGATGCATGGTCACTATCAGCATTGGTCAACCGCAAAGTGATCAAAATTGCTCCCTCTCACAAAACAAAGGAAGATTATAACATCGATGGTAAACTTCCCGTGGTGAACTCGAAGTTTATCAAAGACCATCTGATCTTGTTTTCTTTCGGCCCCCTGCACGCCGAGCAAACGAAAAAGATCTATGACCTTTGAAAGATAAGATCCTATTGAGCTGCACGGAAAACCATCAAGAGCCTGATGCCTGCAGGAAAGTGGATGACTTCGTAAAATCCAATTAGCGAACGGCGATCCGGGAACCCTCGTCACCCGAAGCATAAAACAAAACCGCCAGCTTCTTCAAGCTGGCGGTCGAGCGACATCGATGAAACCGGAAAATCAGCTCGCTTGCTGAGCCTTTTTGCAAGCGCTTGAAGATCGACTCGATCTTCTCACGCAGGCCATCGACGGTGAACGGCTTGGTGATATAGTCGGTCGTACCCGCTTTCAACGCGGCTTCCACCGACGAGGTTTCCGACTCGGCCGTGACCATCACGAACGGCAGAGCTTTCAGATGCGGGGCTTTGCGGATTTCCTGCAGCAACTCGATACCGGTCATTTCCGGCATGTTCCAGTCGCAGAAAACCATGTCGAAAGTCTCAGATTTCTTGTGCGCGTCTTCGATCATCTGAAGAGCTTCGCGTCCATCGCCGGCTTCTTCGATGTTTTCCATTCCGATTTGGTTCAGCGCATTCCGGAGGAAGAGGCGAACCGTCTCGAAGTCGTCGACGATGAGAATCTTCGGATTTTGCTTCATATTGATGAACCTCATGAGCTACTCAGTGGTTTATTCGGATCTTCGCAAAATCAACTTGAGGACTTCGCGGGCAAAGTACCGAAACTAGACTAAAATCAAAGCGCGCTACGCTGGAGCCAACCGCAACGGCCGCCTCCGGCGCGTTTCAATTCGAGCCAACTTTGAGCTTTGTTTACAAAGAGTCAGAAATCAAGAAGAAGCGCCCGCAGTTTGTCGCTCGTCACACAGCCGTAAGTCGGGAGACTGGCTGGCTTGCGATTTTGCCGGATTTCGCCCATCACTTGGTCAACCAGGACGTCCTGCGCCCCCCGGATCTTGATCCCACTATAGCCGCCGCTATACAAAACGTTGAGCTGGCGGTCGAGTACGACGAACACGGCACCGTCTCCAGACCAAACTGCGCTTTGGCTTCCTTGGGCGCGAGATGACGCACCAGGATCCCCTTCGCTTCCAGCCGGCTTTTGGTTTCCGGTTTCGGCTCCAAGGTCGTGAGTACCACGCTGACCGCGTCTGAGAGGGGTTTGCTTTCGACCTCTTCGAGGACCGCTTTCGAACACGTGCATCTCTCATCCAACAAATGAATCGCGATGAAAGGCTTATTAACGCTCGGCCGGTGGACTCTTTGAGAACCTCCGCCCCGAGTTGACGTGAACCTTGCGCAAGCCGTTCCGGACTGCGAAACGGTGCCGCGTGCCGGGCCATCATTACCGCGCACACATAGCTGAGAGCGGCCCCCCAGAGAAGAACCAGGACGACGGCCCGATTTTTCATTAAGCGGCCCGTTGCCCCCTGTCGAATCGCTTGATTTCGACAGGACGCGAGGCCTCCTGATGAGACTCCTCGCCTTGACCGACAGACACGACGTTCTGCAGGCGCGAAGAGAAGCCATCAAGAAGATCATCAATGGCTTCGCGCGTGCTCTGGCTTCGCGTGAGAGCCTCTTGGGCGATCTGCATGGCGGTGCTAGCGACCGCTTGAACGGCTTCATTCACTCTTTCGACACCCAGTTTCTGTTCGCCGTTGGCGCGCGCGATTTGCTCCAGGCGCTGCACCGACTGATTGACGCTCTCAGCGATCTGCTCGAAAGCATCCAGACATGCGCTCACCTGGTCGCGGCTGCCATGAACTTCGCTAGCGATCGCGTCGACGCTGACCTGGGCGCGCTGGATCGCTTGATCGAGAATTTCTTGCGAGCGATCCACGCCATTGGAAAGAAGATCGTTGATTTCCTTGGCCGCGTTACCGCTCATCGCGGCCAGGTTTCCGACCTCCTCCGCGACGACAGCGAAACCTTTTCCTTGGTCACCGGCGCGCGCCGCTTCGACCGAGGCGTTGAAGGAGAGGAGTTTTGTCTGGAACACGATCTCATTGATCACTTTTGTTTTCGTCTCGATTTCACGGAAGAAATTCAGAAGAGATTTAATCTCTGAGAAACTCGAATGGATATTCTCACTCACTTGCTTCGTCGACGAAGCCAATTGGTTGACTTTATCATCGAGCGCGCGGATCGTGGCCTTCCCGCTCTCGACCGTCTCGTTGGCTTTTTGCCCGAAATTCGATGCCAATTGCGCGTTTTCCGAGGTCTCGGACACCATTTCGTTCAGCTGAATCAACGTCGAAGCTGTCGACTGCAGAGTGTCCGACTGTGACGAAAGCGATTTGGCCGTTTGCTCATATTGTTCGCCGAACTCTCCCGATGCCGTGCGGATCAATTCCGCGTCCTCGAGAAGCGCCCCTTGCGAACTGATCAGAACACGCAGTCTTTGCGCCAGCCAAATATTGATGGCCGTCTCGAGGATCACGAAGGTCGCGTGCAGCACCACGGTACCGAAGGTCGCATTGTAGTTGAACACGCTCGACGGTAAGAAGAAAAACAGCGCAAGATGGTGGGTGGCGGCCACCAACGCCGACGTCAACAGAGCCCAAGGATTGGCGAAGACGATCATCCAAGCCAGAGCCACGAAAATGTGGAAGTGATATTCGATCATCCCTTTACTGAGATGGATCAAGAGCCCGCTGAAACCCACCGTCGCCACGGCTTCGACGACTGATGTGAGCCGCGTTTCAGGCTTCGACATCATCATCCACAGCGGTGCCGACAAACAAAGCGCAAGAATGACCGTGCACTCGATCAGCGAAGCCCCGAAGTAGAAGGCCAGTCCGTAACAGACCGGCACGTGCGCCAAAAGGAGACCAAAATACCATTTGTTTATTTTCCTCAGGTAGGCTTCTTCCTGGGAAGACATCTTTTGCATTTTGAACATCGCGAGAATTGTTTCCATGCTGGACTCAACGGCAGATGACGAAAATTTCTTGAGCCCGCGCAATCATTCGCATCGGCTGACAATCAACTTCTACTTTTAAGTCAAGGAGCGACTCGCCTTTAGGCGGGAAGCTTCCATTGGTTCCAAATTGCCAGCGCCGCCGAACTCGGTGGGTGCCCCCGCCCACCTCACCAGGCGAATCTCATTATTGAAGCGGTTCAGCCTTTCCTTCAAAAACCAGCGGCTGATGATCTTGACCGCGCCACTGGCCTCGAGCGGACGGCCGCGTAGCTCGCTCACCCCGCTTTGCGTGAGATGCAACCGGTCGGCGGCAGCCTCCAATCGATCGAAGTGGTCGACAACAAGACCATTTCTGCAAAACCCTCGTCGCCGTTCCCCCGACCACCGTGCGCTATCACCTCGAAACGCCGCGCGGCCTCGTCGAAGACGACTCCTTCATCGCTACTTCTTTGAAGTAGTCCCGCCTCAAAACCGGGAGAGCGTCGAGCTCTCCCTTGTCTTTTACCGTTTAGGCAACTTTACGGCCGGACGCGGGCTTCGGCACGACAATGATCTCATCGGTCGCGAAGCGGCCCTTGCACTCAGCCAGCGACCTCTTGCAGATCGCGCTTTTGAAGGCTTCATCGATGCGAAGCCACTTTTTCTGCATTTCTTCAGGAAAATGCGTTTCCTCAAAAGCCTCGCGCAACAGTCGCTCGCGCAGCTGCCACATTTCCTCTTCAATAAAAATATGTGGATGCGCATCGGCCGGGCTGCGACCCGCATACAAGCGTGGACCACCGAAGGCTCCAAGCATGAAATCGGTTTGCTGCCTTTCGATATGTTCTTGGGCGACGCCTCGAAAGACTTGGCTCAACCAAGGATCTTTATAGACACGGTCATAGAAGGCCTTATTGACGGCCGCGATCAACTCGCGCAACTCATATGCCATCCATCGGACTTTCCGGCAGACAAATGAAAGAGTCGACGGCTCTAAAGAAAAGTTTAAGGGATGATGTACCGAAAAGAGACGATTGCGGAGAGATTTTGCGAAAAAGCAATTTTCGATGGGAAGCCGTGAATAGCCGAGCGCCGTGAATAGCGCCCGGCCTGACAAGCGACGAGCGATTACTTCAGGTGCTTGCTGACCAGTTTGGTCATTTCGAACATGTTCACGGTATCTTTGCCGAACACAGCGCGGAGTTTGTCGTCAGCGTTGATGTTGCGTTTGTTCTTCGGATCTTGCAAACCGTGCTTCTTGATGTAGCTCCAAAGTTTTTTAACAACTTCTGTACGAGCCAAGGCTTTCGAACCAATGACGGCGAGAGCTTTTCGCTCAGCTGGAGAGGACGCATGAACGCCTCGCTGGGCTTGCGACCGCTTGCTTTTTTAGCCGGTGCTTTTTTTGCGACTTTCGCTGTTGCCTTCTTTGCAACTTTTGCCGTTGCTTTCTTGGTTGCCTTTTTCTTGGCTTTAGCCATTTTAGCTCCTCCAAATAGATCTGGTAAGTTTGTCGGGTCTCTGGTGCTTTTAACGATACTGGTTGTACGGGCGTTGTCTATGGAAAAAAGCGGTTTTTCGGTTTTTTTCGCGTTTTTCCCTGGGAAAACCCCCATTATCTCTCGCGAAACTCCTCGAGAGGATCCTTTTTTTCCACCAATCGCTGCCAATTTTCCGTGATCCACTGTGGATTCAAGAGCGCCGCCACTGGAAAAAACAGGCTCCCTTGCAAGGGTCCTAGCTTCCATGTGGCTGAAGACTGTTTGCCTGGAATATCGAACAGGACGACGTTACCGAGGACCCGAGGCGCTCGCTCCTCTTTGCCATAAAGATCAAAATTGAACGAAAAATCGAGGTTGTTCGACGCCCGCTCGATACGCATTTCGTGCCAGAAATTGAAGCCACAAAGCTTTTTCAAGACTGCCAGCACATAGACCCGCAGCTCCGGCCGGGAGCTTGAGATCGACGTCTTTTGCCAATTGCAGCCCCCTTTGCCATCGACCACCAATCGAGCATTCACCACGCCGCTGATCTTGTGCTCAGCCAATACGGCCGGGTACGCCACGAGCCCCTGAACGTGATCTTCAACCCGCTTGAGCAAAAGATAATCCCTCGTGCGAGCAAAATCGCCCCCGCCATCACCCCAGGGAGCGTCTGACGAGTCGGAAACAGCGCCGCCCTCGAGACTCACCTTTCCGGAAGCCGTCGACGCCGAAGCGGGATCCCAATGACTTTTGCTAAGTAGCAACGTTTTTTTTCCGGGCGTCGGCCCAGCCCCCGGCAGCGCCCTGGGGACGGCGCGCCCACTTGCTGATTCGGACGCGGGCGAAGATCCTTCAACACAGCGGGCGGCGGCCTGTCTTGGAATTCGACGTAAGTGACCTCTGGCGCACGCTGGCTTTGAGAGTGCGGCAAAAACCAAATCGAAAAATGAATGGCCAACGACAGACCCAGCGCCGAGCCAAGGCGCGATTTTTGAAACAGGCAACCATCATATCCCGCCTCACCAGCAGAATTGGTCAAGGCACCCGGGGCCGCTAGCCCCTCGGAGCGGGCTAGCGGTCGCTGAAGAGAGGCGAAAAATCAGTTCTTGATGTTCTTAATGACCGTCTCGAGGTCGGCCGCGCGGCCATCGGAACCGATGGTCAAAACACCACCCGCAAAGCCCGATGCCCTGAGTCGTTAAAACTGATCTTGGTGATCTTGGAAAGCTTCGTTCGAATGAGATCCTTATAGTTCTCCATGCGTTTCACACACTCGACAAACGAAGCGTCCAGATGAGCCTGTTTGCGCTCAACCGTTACGTTCGAGAAGGTCGCCGCCACCGATTCGAATGTCGATGCCGCCTTGACCGCGGCACTGAGCTGCGAAAGACCGTCGTCCGTCATCGATATCGTGAAAACACCAGCATCAAGATCGAAGTTGTCGACCGGCGACAGAACTAAGCGCGAAACCACACCGCGACCAATCAAATCCTCAAGCGCCGCATGTTCGCGATCGAGAGCGGTGAACGCTGAAGCCAAATGACCGATGTCATCCGAGAGAAGCTCGATATGAGCATTGCTACCCGCCGTCTTCACGGTTTCTAGCTTCAAGTGCTGATCGGCAGCCCAGCGCGCAAACGAAGCCAAAGGGAGCCAGCCGTGCGGACGCCGATTTGAAATCGGACTCATACGAGGTCGGCGGCAAAACGAGTTGCCCCTCCTCAAGATAGAGGCGTGCTGTCGTGCCCTCGAGCGAAACGGTCTTCATAAACCCGAAAGCGATTTGATGGCGGGTGCTTGGCCTTCAAAGAAGCTGGTCTTGGCATCGACGCGGCTGAAATCGGGCGCCGTATTACGGTCAATATCGATTCCGAAACTAAAACTGACGCCGGCGTTGCTTTCAAGAGCAGCGCGACGACTGATCAGTTTCAAATACCGGCTTAAATTCTCATCAGTGAAATTCACAGCGAGCTCGAGGAGCTTATCCGTCGAGTTGTACGATGCGCGATCCGTAACCGAGAGAACGCTGATGAGGCCTTTGCGGCTCATGATTTCTTGTTCTTTCGCTTCAACCACCGGCCAGAAGCGGGAAAGCCGCGTACGGAACGAAGCCTCACCCGTGCTCGGAGCACCACCGATATCAGGCGTGCGGACTTCAATTCCAGCCGCGATCAATCGGAGGGCGACAGCCGGACGGGTCGCTGGTCGACGGCACAGTCGGCGTCGGCGGAGGAGGCGGTGGCGGCACGGGAGTCGACGGCACTTGCACCGGCTCGACGGGCGGGAAATCAATGCCGCATTCACGAAGGTAGCGGTCGCGGCGCTGCTTGATAGCGCACTTATTGTTCGTCGTTTCGTCTTTCAGATCCTTGCAAAACTGTTCTTTATCAGAACTCGGATAAGTGTGAGGATCCGTCCAACAGGTTTTACCGGTCAAAGGATCGTTATCTTTGAACGCATATTTAAGGACACCGCTCTCACCGTCCTTCTTATCGTTGAGCGAAACACTGCAACCGACGGCAAACCCGAGGGCGAGTATCGCAATGACGGTTGTACTTTTGGCCTTGGCCCCCATTGGCGGTCGCATAGAAAAACTCATCGATGCTCCTTTGTTACGCTCACACTTTGTCTGCTAAAGTAATTTTAGATAGCCCAGAAGCCTGCGCTACGCAAGGCAGTAGGGCTTTTGTCTTGTTATGGTCTAGGTTGCTGCCGGTTCTTTGCGCAACCCGACGGAGTCTACAATCATCGAAGCCATGAAAACACCTCTGCCCAGTCGCCTCTGCCTCTTGGCTTTGTTCACCGTTTTTTTGACACTCCCCACCACGCTTGCCGCTTCGCCACAAGCTCAGTTTACGGACCGCGTGCGAAGCGCGCTGGCGTGCCCGAATTTCAGCGATGAATTCTACGACGGGCTCTACACCTTTCTGCTCAATAAACAAGCTTTGCCACCGGCCCGAGTCATGAGCGCGAGTTTTGGCAAGATGCTTACCCATCCGCGACTGAAGAGCATCTCGCGTGGCCATTCGGACCGGATCCTGAACGCGCTCACCGAACTCTACGAATTAGTCGCGATCGAAACTCCCAGCCGCATCGCCGACAACCCGTCGGATTTGAACTCCCAATTGGAAGCGATCGGGGCTCTCGAAATGGGCGACCGGATGAGCGCCGAAAAAACTCGCCTACAAGATTTAGCCTTGGCCAAGTTTGCAGAGCTCGAAGCGCTCACCAAAGAGGCACTTCCCAACGCCGATTGCTTTGACGAAACCGTGGCCAACACCCCTGCCGAATCCTCAGAGCTGTTTGCGAGCTTGCGCGCGACGAAACCTGCCGCTGTTTATGGCGCACTGAAAACATTCGCCACGGCTTATCAGAATTGTTCCGCCGCCAGCCGCGCCGCATTCACCCGCGCTTCGCATGAGGTCGCGGGGAATCGAAGTGCTTGGCCATCACCCGGATGGCATCGGCCTGCAACGCCGAATCAGCGACCCCGCCGCCTTGCTCGCGAGCCACCCCTATCTTCCGAAGGTTCAGCCGTCGGGAGCTTCGTGCTTTCCGGTGCGCAATCAGCCCTTGATCTACGATTACGGAGGAAAACCTCTGCCGTCGACCGACTCGAGCCGTGTTCTTGATCTATTCACCGACGCCGGCACCGGAACTGAGGTTCTAGGCGTTGATTGCTCGGGCTTTATTTACACATCGTTTGCGGCGGCCGGCCTGAAAGTCAAAAAAAGCGGCCGCCTCAAGGCAAGCGGCGTCTTCGGCGTGCGCGCGGCGATGTGGCGGGAACCGCAAGACAACGGCCTCACCTGCTTTGACCATGCGGTCTTTTCCCAAAGGCAAAGCCTTCAGCCCGGAGACATTCTTGCCTCGCAAGGCCATGTCGTGATGATCGATTCGGTGGGCCGCGATCCGTTCGGGATTGCCCCCTTCAAGCGCGCGGCCGACTGCCGGCTCGAAAATATGTCAGTTGCCCGCTTTCATTTCACGATCATGCAATCAGCACCGGTCAAAGGTGGTATCGGCATCGACCGCTACCGTGCGGCGGACTATTTCAGTGACGGAGGAGCGATGGCTGATGCGCTTTTGCTGAATGCCGTTGACGCCTGCCTGGCGAAGACCCGCCACAAGCGCGTCACGGCCCGTGCCTCGAACGCAAGCCTCGTGCGCCACCTCGGAACCGCCAGCTGCAAGGACCGGCCCGTGAAACTCAACAAAGAAGAGTGCCTCACCGCCTGCCTGGTCGAAGCGCCTGGCGCGAGTTAAATGGAGACGCCGAGTTCGGCAAAGACGACCTGAGGAGCCGCACCCTCTTGGACACTGAGCTGCAGCCACTGATTGAGCGTGAGGCCGCCCTCTGACGGTAACACCGTCGATGAGCCACCGAGATAGGATTTTCCGGCGAACTGAAAACCGCGGAAACCAAGACCGGTCGTCTCCGGGAGCGGCGCTTTGATCGAGGCATCGGAGCGACCCGTTTCCACGCCCGGCTGTGCGGCTTGCGATTCGATCGCGACCAAAGCGAAGATCAAAAGCCACGAACGACGTGCGCAGAGATTCCAATTGCTTCGATTCCTCCCCCGGGTATGAAAACGCGCGGGAACCTAACGGAGCGACGCGATGCTTACAAGACTGTAAAAATCGCCTCCACGCGACTCCAACGCTCGCACGGGCCGGCTTCGAGCCGCAAAACTTCTCGAGTGAGTGGGTGCTTAAGCTCGAGCCTCACCGCTCTTAAGCAAAGTCCGCCGAGGCCAAGTTGATCTCGGAAAAAACGGTTGTGATGAGAGTCTCCATGCTCGATGTCCCCGAGAAGTGGATGACTGATGCGATCGAAATGCCGGCGGATCTGATGCCAGCGGCCGGTTCGCGGCTCGGCCTCGATCAGCGAGTAGCGGGCCGTCGGATACTTTTTTCCGACAGCGAACGGCAGCTCCACTTGCGCCAGCCGGCGGTAAGCGGTGATCGACTCGGCAAGGCCGCTTTTGGCTTCGAGCGAAAGATCAATCACACCCTCTTCGTCCACGAAGCCGCGGACCACGGCCCGATAAATTTTTCGAACCTCGCGCGCCATGAAAAGCTGGCTCAGCTCGCGCGTCGCCTCGCGATCGAAGGTCCAGAGCATCACTCCGCTGGTCGGCGCATCGAGCCGATGCACCGGAAAGACCGGCCGCTGAAAAAGATCGCGCAAAACATAAAGACAGATCTTCTCCGGCGGAGGCGGAAACGGCGAACGCTCCGGCGGGTGCACGAAAAAAGCCGGCCGGCTTATCGATCGCGAAACAGAAATCGTCTTGATAGAGGATGCGCATGGGTTGGTGAGATTGCCTGAGTTCGCGGCGCGGGTCTAGTGGCGATTTCGCGGGGCTAGCCGGTGGCGTTGCGGGCGGGCGTGACTCTGAACGTTCAGAGTTCGTGGTGCTTTTCGCTCGCTCAGCTCTTTTCACCGGATCACGACGCTCAAGGAAACTCATCGAGAATGAGCTCAAGAGCCTCCTCGGGACTCACGTGTTTGCGTTTTTGTGACGCAAGCAAGGACTGCGCCCGTGTTGGCTTTGCTTTCAGGCCGGCTGAAATTTTCAACCTGTACCGCCGTTCTCTTTGTCCGCCAGCATTGAGGCGCCCATCTCACGCTCGCACTCACGAGGGGGAGTCATCTTCTTATAGAACCCGGGTTCATCGATTTCACCTAAGACCGTGGCGAGTGCATGAGCTAAAACGCGTTTAAAGTTTCAACAGAGGGCTCCTCCCGACCTACCAAGGTTTTTCGACAGAAGCTTCTCGCCAAGCAAACGGTGGGCTCTCGCCTTTTTGGTCAAAATCTCTGTCAATTAAAACAATTTGCTACACTCAAAATGAGCCCTTACTTTTAAATTTTCGTTCGCTCGAAAAACTGTTGTTGTTTAGCGCAAGCTCACCGCCAACACCCCCGGCCTGGTAGTGTCAAAAAACCAGACACCTGGAAAGCCCCCTCAACACTCGGACCCATGAAATTCACGGCCTATTTCCCATTAAAGCGGCACAAAGGCATGCAATCCCTACCCTTCAGAGCACCAACCGGGAGATCTGCCCATGGCTAAAAATTTGACCTTACTTTTGCTGGCCCTGCTCTTGAGCACGTCCGCCGGCGCCCAGGAATCACTTAAGCGGGTGACCTGCAAAGGCAAAGGAGCGATCACCGACCTTTGGAATTTCACGACCGAGAGCGATGTTTCCGCGACTCCGGCTTTTTCCATGTGAAAATCGACGGCCTTTATGAAAAGCAACCTTTCGTCATGAGGTCGATGTCAAACCGCCGCCAACTACAGATCCATCTTCTGACGGGCCAAAAGGAAATGCTGGTCTCGGTCAGCTCAGCTGAGGATGCCAAAAAAGTTTGGGAACACGTTCCCGTGGTCGACGCGGGCAATGCCGCGATCATGTCTCCCGAGCGAATCGTCGCCGAGTTCAACAAAAACGTCCCGGCAGGAACCAAGAACGTCTATCCTCGCCCTTCACCGCGACGCGGGCGCCGGCGGCTTTTCGTATGCCGGGTTCTGCAAGCTGCGTAGCCGTTAACGTGCGGCCAGAGTTTCCGGGTCCGGCTCCGCAAAAGCCGGCGCCGTCGAAGCCGCGCGTGCTAAACCTTTTTTGATTTCCGGAATATCCATAAAATCCTTCCACACCGAGGTATCCTCGTCGCGGTCGGCTTGGGCGAGAAACGCCGGCCCCACGGTGATGCCGATCACTTCCGGCGCAAACCAGTTGTGGTCGAGATCGAGGCTATCGACGAAACCATAACGCCCCCAAATCTGGTTTTTGTAGGCGCCACCCAGCCAACCTGATAGGTCCGACATCACCTCATCTCCATCGAGCATCGCTGAGGCGACCACGCAGCCGACACAGACCGTGCTCTGGTAATCGACCGGAGTCGCCACCCGGTACCCAGAAGGCGAATCGCCCGCGCTAAATCCCCAGAAGCCCTCGCGCAGTGTGCGGTAGCGGCGGTCGGCACGCGCCAGCGCGCGATGATAAACTGTCATGCGCCGGCTGTTGTCGTGATAGTTCGGGAAACCGTCTTGAAAACCGCGCATATCCAAAAAGAGTTGCGAGTACTGATGAACAAACAAGGCTTCGCTTAATCCCATCAAGATCTGGCGATCCGGAACCTCGCTCATTTTGCGTTGCCAAGCTCGCCAAGCATCGAACGGCAGAGGTTTTTCAGGGTGACCGAGACCGAGAACCAGCAAGATCATTTCCTCGGCATACATATTCCATTGCGAGGGCGTGTAACCGCGTTCGGGCGACCAAGCCATGCTGAGCGTACGCTTTTCAGGCTTGGCTCCGCCGTCGGTCATAACGTCAAAGAAATCGGTTTCGCGGTAAATCTGGCGGGTGATCTGCGCGATCTCGGCATTGCCTGCGAAAACTTGGCTCGCGTAAAGGGCGCCAGCGAGAAAGAGCGCGGTGTCGATCGTGGAGTATTCGGAATTCCCACATCCGCTCACCCGTTTGCCAATCCACGAAATGCAGAAACCAACCATGATAGCGCGGCACGTGCTCAAGAGAAAAGCGCAACGCCCGGAGAGTGTAGGCTTCAGCGGCGTCCGGCTCCATCAGTCCTTGCACGGAAGCACTGGCAACGACTGCCAGACCAAAGCCCGTCGCCGCGATCGAGGCCACGCGGTTCGATGCCGGCGTCTCGCTGAAATTGTTCGCGCGGTCACGCACCAAACCCGTCTCGGGATGCGCGTTCTCGAGGAAGTAATTCAAACCCGTACGACTGATTTCGCGACTGAGCGTTTCGTGCGTCGCCACTTCAGCGTGTGCGGCTGGCTCAGTGAAGAGAGCGAGAGAAAGACAACCGACAATGAGTCGTGGGCTCAAAGGTGCAACCTCCGCAAATCCGTTCTAGAGTGGCTACTCTAAGAATCTTAACCAAGCCGATCGCCTGCCAAAAGGTCCGGGTGTCAAAAACTGGACCGGTTGCATTTCGAGACCTCTTCGCAACGAATGAGCAAGTCAATGCGTCTAACGTCCTCATCGCGCGCCAAAGCTTGAATGTGTTACTCGAGAGAGAACACGGCTCTCACAGCGAACATTGTTGCAGCCCATTGGCCGCGCTAATATTCGGCGCAACTTTTTTGTCTTTTAAAAGGAGACCCCATGCGCGCCTTGACTCTCGCTCTCAACATTCTCGCCTGCGGCCCCGTCGTCACGACCGTGTCGGCAGCTGCCAAGCCAAAAACGAAAACGATTTGGTTTGCCAACTTTACTTCGCCATCATCGAAAACGGCTCGAACAAAGTTCTCTTCGAAAAAACCTAAAGAAACGTCGAGAACTCGACCTTCCCGAGCATGCTGAACACGGCCGTGAGCAGCGTTCCTTCTTGCTCGAGCCTCTGATCTCCTCAAGCGGCCTCTGGTCCCGCGGCCCAAATGGCGCCGCGGGGCTCTAGTAGAGGGGCCCTAAAACCAGGCGCGGATCCGGATAAATCTGCAGAGCCCGCGCCAGATCCTTCTCATTGACCGCACCTGGCAGATCGGGACGGTCCGGACGCTCCCACGACAATTGAAAATGCAGGTGTGGATTCCAACCGCCGTTCTCGGACTCATCACCGATCCAGCCGATGATCGCACCGGCCTCAAACTCTTCGCCTTGTCGACGGGCCGCGACCGAGTGATGACTCAAATGACCATGCAGCGCCCAGATCACTCGCTCTCCCAAGTGATGCTCGGTGAGAATGGTTCCGCCGTAGTCACCCGGCGCGGTATTGATGCCGAGTAAAATGAACCCGCCCGGCGAAGAAGGCATGCACAGGTGTCCCGATCGGCGCGGCGAGATCGATGCCGACATGGATATCACGCGACGCTGATGTCTCGTGAAAAAGCTGTGTCGAATACATCCCCGGCCGGCGCTCATTGTAGCGGCCAACGCCAAACTGCGACCGACGAGTCCTCTCGGGGTCGTAGCCGCCCGTAAAATCGTAAACTTCATAAATCCGCCGGCAAATGAATCACCGGATGATATCGAAAAATCGAAAAATCGAATGTCACGCCGCCCTTTCCACCATCCAACTCGTCTCACGATCAGGTCTTATGTCGGGTTTGCGGTTTTGTCGAGCCCCCACGCGGCTGTCCGCGGCTCTCTCAAACTAGCATTTGATCCAATTGTATCAATATTTGACAAATTCAAACAATCATTTGAATTTGTCAGTCAAATCTCCGATAACTAGATTGATGGCCAAACCCCCGATTTCGAAAAATCCAGCCTCAAACAACCCGCTCGGCCTACGCGCCGAGCCACCGCAGCAACACCCGCTTCACACGATTCGCGTCAATCCTTACTTCGGGAAGCAAAGCGGGTCTTCGCCGCCAAGGGATTTGAAGGTGCGACCGTAAAAGATTTGGCGACGGCGGCGGGAGTCAACATCAGTTTGATTAGCTATCACTTTGGCGGAAAAGAAGGCCTTTACCGCACTTGCTTGGAGTCATTTGGCGGTGAACGCGTCGAGGCCACTGAGAGAATCCTAAGAGCCGCGACTTCACGCGAGGATTTCCGTGTGCGCCTGAAGCTCTTCGCCGAAGACTTCGTCGAAATCTTTTTCAAAGAGCGCGACACCTGCAAAATGATCAATCGCGGGATCGACAATCTTGACGCCATCACAGCCGAAGTTTTTCAGAGCGTCTTCATGCGCGTGTTCAATGCTCTGCATATCTTTTTGATTTCGGGGCAAAAAATCGGTCTCTTGCGCGAGAATCTCGATTGCGAGGCGAAACTCGAGTTTTCTCATGGGGAGTCTCATGCATCTTTTTGCGCTCGCAGGACCTGATCCGCATCATGGGTAAGCCGACCCTCGACGATGCGGGCTATCGCGACAAAGTCATTGATCAATGGGTTGAATGCTTCACTACCGGAATTTTCGCAGATCGGAGTCAGAAAAAATGAAAAAGCGGTTCCTGGCCTCTGCACTTTTGTCACTCAGCACGGCACTTGCCGCCGGCGCCTCCAGTCCGAAGACCGAGGCGGCATCGTCAGCTCTGAGCTTAAGCGATTACCTTGAGCAAGTGAGCCAAAAACACCTGGGCTTTAAAGCCTCCGACCAAATCGCCCGCTCCGCAAAAGTCGAAGCCGGTGAAGCGTCAACGCTGACCGCACCCAGTCTTCTCGCGAACGCCACCAAGAGCTCCGAGGGCCGGTCCAACCCCCTCTCGCCTGATGGCCACTTCTCGACCTCAACCTATTCTCTCGGCGTAGCCCAGCAGACAAAGGCCGGAGTGAGCGGCAAGCTGACTTACAACTATTTTGATCTCGATGTTCCGGGGCTTTCCTCTTACAACACCGGTTACGGGCAACTGGATCTCTCGGTTTTCGTTATTGAGAAACTTTCTCGGCGAAGAAACGAAAGACCAAGAGCGCCTGATCGAGACGGGCGCCCTGGCCAAGTCCTATGGGCAAAGCTTCGCCACCAAGAGCCTTCTCCTCGAGGCTGAAGCCAACTATTGGCGCCTGGCCATGGCGCGCAATCTCGTGACCCTGCAAAAAGAAGCGGTCGATCGCGCGCAAAAGATTTCTGATTGGACCGCGCGCCGCGTGCGTCTGCAGCTCGCCGACCGCTCCGAGAACTTGCAAGCAATGACCAACCTGCAGGCGCGCCGCCTCGATCTAAGCACCGCTCAAGATGAAGAGCGCGCGGCCGCTCACGCTTTTAACAGCTCACGCGGCGTTCTCGGCGAAACGGTGAACGAGCGTTTGATCGAGCTGACCCCCGAACTGATCGGTCGCATGAGCGCGCCGGAACGCACCGTTAAACGCGACGACGTCCGCGCCGCTGAATACCAGGCGCAAGCGAGCCGCGCCAACGCTCTGCTCTCGCGCGAGAAAAATAAACCGACTTTAGAGCTCTTCGGATCGGCGCTTCTCACCGAACCGACCGCGCCGACCGGGGCGCTGGCCACGATGGTGCCGCTCGCGGCGCGCCCTTCATCGGCTATTGGCGTGCGACTGACGGCCCCCTTTGAATTTCGGAACCCTCTCGCAAACACGCGAAGCCTATGCCGCCGAGGCGCGCGCGGCCGACTGGCAGTATCAACGCAAGGTTTTCGAAGAGGAGCGGGATTGGACCGACCTCACCGCGAAGTTCCGCGAAACCAAGGACCGTTACGCACTCTTCAGCGAACCTTGAAAAAATTCAGAAAGAAAAGTTCGAGTACGAGCGCGAACGCCAACAGCGCGGCCGCTCGACCCTGCAACAAGTTCTGATGTTTGAAACCGATCTTGAAAACGCGCAGCTGGGACGCTTGCGCACCCTGGCCGAATTGATGACTTTGAGCGCACAAATGAAGCTCTATGGAGTCTCCTATGAATCTCGCTGATCTATCCATCCGCCGTCCGATTTTCATGACCTGCGTAGTGCTCTTGAGCCTGGTCGCCGGTCTCATGTCGATGTCACGCCTGGGTGTGGACCTCTTTCCAGATGTGACCTTTCCGGTCGTAACGGTGACCGTGCCCTACCCGGGCGCAGGCCCCGCCGAGGTCGAATCGCTGGTTGCTAAACCTCTTGAAGACGAGCTTTCGACACTCTCAGGGATCAAGCGCCTATCGTCGATCAACCAGGAAGGTGTCGCGGTCGTCGTCGCCGAGTTTTCGCTGGAAACCGACGTCAAGTACGCCGAGCAACAAATCCGCGACCGCGTCGGTGCTTCGAAATCGAAACTCCCGAGCGATATCAAAGAACCGACAATCCGGCGGATCGACCCGGCGGACCAACCGGTCTTGCAGCTCGCTGTCAAAGCGGATTTGCCACCGGCGGAGCTTTATGATTTGGCGAACGAAAAGATCAAGCCTCGCCTCGAACAGGTGAACAAGGTCGGTTTGGTCGACATCATCGGCGGCCGCCGCCGCGAGATCCAGGTGCAACTCGACCGTTTCAAACTCAAGCGCCATGAGATATCAGCCGCAATGGTGGCTTCGCGCTTGGCTGGTGCCGGCGAGGACATCCCGTCGGGAAAGAAATCACAAGGCGAAACCGAGACCGTGTTCCGTACGGTCGGCCAATTTAAATCGATCAAAGACATCAATTCGCAGATCTTGAATTTCTTCGGCGGCGATGTCCCGGTCCGGGTGAGCGACGTGGGCCAGGTGGCCGATACGCTCGAGGACGAAAGCTCGCGCGCCTATTTCAACGGCTCGCCGTCTTTGTTCCTCAACTGCTTCCGCCAATCCGGGTCGAACACCATCGCGGTCGTCGATGGACTGAAAGCGAAAGTTAAACAGATCAACGACTCGCTCAAAGAACTCCCCGGTCATCCCGAAATCTCGGTCGTGCGCGACGGCTCCGTCTGGATCCGCGCCAACGTCGACGACGTGAAGGAATCGATTTACATCGGCGTTGGCCTCGCGGTTTTCGTGGTCTTTCTTTTCCTCGGTAACTTTCGCTCGACAATCATCACCGGGCTTGCTCTGCCAAACTCCTTGGTCGGCGCCTTCATTTTGATGGCTCTCGCGGGCTTCTCGATCAACATCATGACTCTTCTTGCGCTCTCGCTCTCGGTCGGACTCTTGATCGACGATGCCATCGTGGTGCGCGAGAATATTTTCCGGCACATCGAACTCGGCCAGAAGCCGATCGAAGCCGCCAAGAGCGGAACCCAGGAAGTGACTCTCGCGGTCATCGCGACGACTCTTACCGTGATCGCGGTCTTCGGCCCCCTTGGCTTCTTAAAGGGCGTGGTCGGCCAGTTCTTCAAGCAATTCGGACTCACCGTTTGTTTTTGCGATGGCGATTTCGCTCTTCGATGCCCTGACCGTGGCGCCGATGCTCTCAGCCTACTTCGCGGGCGCGAACCACCATGGCGAGCGTCGCGAATGGTGGATGCAGCCTTACAATTGGACGATCGGTCTCGTTCTCAAGGGTTTTGGCAAATTCCAAGATGGGCTTGAAAACCTCTACGAACGTTTCCTCACCGTCGTTCTCCGCCGCTGGTGGGGCCCGTTGGCGCTGCTCTTCGGAAGTTTCGTTATCTTTCTGCTTTGCATGAGCGCGGGCGAAATCTGTTCCCAACACGTTCTTGCCGCAACAAGATGCCGGCGAGTTCTCGGTCGCCATCGATATGCCGCCCGGAACTAACTTGAACGGTATGGCCGGAAACGCCATGAAGATCGATGAGATCATCCGTGCGAACAAAGAAGTTGATGTCGCGGCTCTTTCGGTCGGTAAGCGCGACGGTGACCCGAACCAAGCCGAATTCTATGTGCGCCTGGTGGCGCGCAAAGAGCGCTCGGTAAATACGAGCCAATTCAAGGAGCGCCTGCGCGAGCAGCTCAAGCCGTTTGCCTACCTGAATCCGAAAGTGAAGGACTTCGACGCCGTCGGCGGCGGCATGCGCCCGTTCACTTTGAAAATCGTCGGTGAAAATCAAGCTGAACTCGAAAAAGCCGGGCTGGCAGCACTTGAGCGCCTACGTAAGGTCACGGGCCTCAAAGACGTCGACGTCAACTTCCGTCCCGGTAAGCCTGAGTTCCAGGTCGTGCCCGACAAAACTCGCACGCAGATGCTCGGTGTGTCGGTGGCGACCATCGGTATGGAGCTTCGCACGCAAATCGAAGGCGTGATTGCGGCCAAGTACCGCGAAAAGGGCATCGAATATGACGTGCGTGTCCGTCTTGAAGAAAACCAGCGCGACCTGAAGAACAATTTCCCCACGAGTTTCGTTCCGAACGTCAACGGTTCCTTGGTGCGTCTGCAAGACGTCGCCCAACCGGTCGCAACGGAAGGTCCGTCGAAGATCTCCCGCCAAGACCGGAGCCGCCTGGTTCAGCTCGAAGCCGACATCGCGCCTGGCGCGGGCCTGGGCGATCTGATGAACGAAGTTTCCGAAATTCTGATCACCGAAATGAAGCTGGCCCCACAGCCCGGAAGCGGTAGCATTTCAGGCTCGGTCTTCGAACTGGCGAAGAAGTCGCCCGATCTCAGTAAGGACCTGCACTTCGACTTCATCGGCCAGGCCGAGAACTTCAAGGAGCTGGGCGAGTCGATGGTCTTCGCAATGGGCGCTGGCGTCTTGTTCATTTTGCTGGTTCTCGCTTCGCTCTATGAGTCATTCATCACGCCCTTCACGATCATGTTGGCACTTCCGCTGGCGATCTGTGGCAGTATCGTCGGCCTCGCCGTGACCCATGAGTCGCTGAATATTTTCTCGATGATCGGTATGGTGATGCTCCTCGGGGTGGCGACGAAGAACTCCATTCTTCTTGTCGACTACGCGAACCAGAAGGTACTGTCCGGCATGGATCGCAACCAAGCGATCATTCAGGCCGGAAAGGTCCGTCTTCGCCCGATTCTGATGACGACGATGGCGCTCATCGCCGGTACAATTCCGATCGCGATTGGACTTAACGAGGCCTCCAAGCAGCGCACCTCGATGGGTGTGGCGATCGTCGGCGGCCTGATCAGTTCGACACTCTTGACGTTGCTCGTGGTTCCGGCAGCATATGCCTACATCGACCGGTTCCGCGTCGCGAGCTCGGATTTACTGAAGCGGATCTTCATGCATTCGGACAATTTGCGAGACAGCACGACTCAGCCGGAAAAAAAGAAAACCGTCAATTCCGACGTCTCACTCGACGCCGACCTCTGATTTAGGGCCCGCTTTCGCCACCCGGCGCTCGAGCGGGCTGACTTTCTGACCATTCTTAACGAATTTAGGCGCCGGCAGTCTTTTGATGGCTTGCGCCTGTTTTTTGCCTTTCGGGTTTTTCGCGGCCGGCTTCGCGGAAGGCGCTTTCGCGACTTGACCAACCGGCTCATCCGATCAGTCAAGACCGGCAGCCCCCAAAAGCCGGACGGTCCGAGCCCATAAAGATTCACAAACAGCTCATGTTGAGACAACCAAGATGAGACAGCGAACGACGGTATTAAGATGATTCGGCGAAATGTCGATAAGCCTTTTAGGACAATCTCTAAGCAATGATTCCGGGAGGAACCACGACATGGCAACGAAAATGAAACATCAAGCTGCCGAGAACACCGCCTCTAACAACAACGTCGTCGCGATCGGCAGCGGCAAATGCAGTGCCGAAGGTTGCAACAAGAAGTCGGAACACTACAACTTCTGCAACGAGCACTACGATTGGTTCAAGTTCGGCCTGATCACTAAAGAGGGTAAACGTCCGACCGACTTCGATAAGAAGTATCAGGCCTACCAAGCGCATCACCGTAAATCCAAGGTCGCCTAGTTTTTAAGTCGCCTTTTTCAAATTATCTATGTCAACGACGGTTAGCACCTCAGGTCTACATCCTTTGCATCAACGGCTCGACGCAATCCGCTCGGGCCTGGGCCGAGTCATTCTCGATAAAGGGCATGAATCCGACCTGGCGCTCGCCTGTCTGATCGCCGGCGGCCATCTTTTGATTGAAGATATTCCGGGCGTCGGCAAAACCACGCTCGTGAAAGCGCTGGCAAAACTTCTCAGCTTGCAATCTTCGCGAATCCAATTCACGAACGATCTCTTGCCGGCCGACATTCTCGGTTCGTCGATTTACGATCCCGAGCGCAAGCTCTTCGTCTTTCACCGCGGACCGATCTTCGCGCAACTCGTTCTCGCCGACGAGCTCAACCGCGCGACGCCAAAAACGCAAAGCGCTTGCTTGCAAGCCATGGAAGAGCACCGAGTCAGCGTCGATGGCGTCACTCACGCTCTTCCGGAGCCCTTCTTTCTGGTCGCGACCCAGAACCCGCGCCAGCAAGTCGGCACGTTCCCGCTGCCGGAATCGCAACTCGACCGGTTTCTGATGCGCATCGCGCTCGGTTATCCGAGTCGCGAGGCTGAACGAAAAATCCTGCTCGGAGAAAGCCGCCTTGACATCGTCGAGGAACTCAAAGCCGTGGCTTCTCCTAACGATTTAGTTGAAATGCGCCGGGCGGCACGTGCCATCCACGCGTCCGACAACATCGTCACTTATATTCAAAATCTCATCGCGCAAACACGCGAGCGAGCCAGCGGTAAAACCCTCGGTCTCTCTTCACCGGGGCTTTCACCACGCGGAGCACTAAGCCTCATGAACGCGTCACGCGCCTGGGCCTTTTTGCAGAAACGCGCGATGATACTGCCTGAAGACGTACAAGCGGTCGCGGTCGCCGTCATGAGCCACCGCCTCAACCCGACCGATGATCTCAGCGGAGAAACCGGCACCCGCCTGGCCGAAGACGCGCTCGCGGCCGTTCGGGTCGACTGAAAGGCTTGAGGCCATGAAAGACTGGCTGAAGAAATGGCCGCGAGTCACCCCGCGAAACCGCCGGCGGATTTACATCATTCCGACGGGTTTTGGTCTTCTCTATATTTCCGGCGCCCTGATGATGATTTTGATCGGCTCGGCTTACCAGAACAACCTGGTCAACATCCTGGCGTTCTTCATGTTGAGTTTGGTGTTCGTGGCGATGATTCAAACTCACAATAATCTTAAAGACGTCACTGTCGAGGGCCTGGAGACCGAAGGTGGTTTCGCCGGCCGGGAATTTTTGGTCGCAACACGTATCGCCAACGAGGCAAAGGTTCCACGCTACAATATCGAAAGCCGCCTGAGGCGTGCCAAGGCCGTCAGCATTTACGGGAATCAATCAGTGCTCCCCGAACATGGCACGCTCCGACTGCGTGCCGCTTATCCGGCGGGCCGCCGGGGTCGGCACAAACTCAAATCCGTGCGCCTGTCGAGTGTCTTCCCGCTCGGGCTTTTTGAAGCGTGGTCATGGTTCGAGGTCGACAGCGATTATTTCGTTTATCCCGAACCCAAAGGCGAGCGCCCGACACCGCGCCAGTCGATCAACCAAGACAACACCCGCACGACTCGAAGCCTCACCGGCGACGATTTTCACGGCCACCGCCGCCATCAGGCTGGCGACTCGCACCATCATGTCGATTGGAAAGCGCTCGCGCGAGGCCGCCCGAAACTGGTCAAGGAATTCACCGAGGGCTCAGCCCCCGACGTCGCCGTTTTCGATTGGTTTGAGCTGGGCGCACTCGACAACGAAGCAAGACTCTCGCAACTCGCGAAATGGATCGAAGACGCCAGGGCCCGCAAGGCGACCTTCGCGCTTCGCCTCCCCAACCAGACGATCGCGCCCGGCTCGGGGCTTGCGCACACGGTCCGTTGCCTCGAAGCCCTCGCGGACTTCAAGTCCGAAGGGGAGGTCTGATGCTTTTGCGCGACAAACCCTGGGACAAAAACCTCCAGCTGATGCTCGCCGCTCTCCTCGCCTTCAATCTCTGGCCGCATGTCCAACTCGTTCCGGTCTGGGTCACGGCGCTGGCGGTAGTCTCGATTGGCTGGAAGATTCTCTACCTCACGCGCGGCTTTCAGCTCCCCCAGCGCTGGATCGTGCAATTGGTGAGCGTCCTCGCCGCGGGCGGAGTTTTTGGCACGTATTCGACGATTCTGGGCCAAGAGGCGGCGGGCGCGCTCCTCGTGGCGATGGCGAGCCTCAAGCTCCTCGAGACGAATCGCTATCGCGACGCCATGCTGGTGGTTTTCACCAGCTATTTCTTGCTCATGGTTTACCTTCTCGACACGCAATCGCTCCTAGCAACGGCGATGATGATTCTCGACGTGGCACTGATCACTTCACTGATGTCGCAAATTCACCGCCGCGAGCGCCGCGCCCCGACCGCCTTCGGTCCGGCCTTACGCATGCTTGCGCTGACGGTTCCGCTCTGGGCCTTTCTCTTCGTCTTCTTTCCGCGTTTCTCGACCGGGCTTTGGAAGTCGCAAAACGCACAAACCAATACCGGATTTTCCGACGAGCTCGATCCGGGCTCGATCGAAAAACTCATCGACAGCGATGAGATCGCTTTTCGCGTGACTTTCATCGGCCCTATGGGATTAAGCCCCGAATCGATGTACTGGCGTGGTTCGGTTCTTGCCAACGGCCAAGGTCTCAAGTGGACGCGCGGCACTTGGCCCACTGCTTCGGCCTACCGACCGCAGGCCGGCGACCAGGCCGTCCGCCAATCGATTTGGCTGGAACAGGGATTTAACCGCTGGCTCTTCGCGCTCGATACGCCGGTGGCCGTCGCCTCGGGCGACTCAGACGTTTTGCATCTGGCGCACCGTCTTCCGGGATTCACCTACGAATTCAGTCAGCCTGTCATCGCGCGTACCTCCTACACCGCGCGTTCGACGGTGCCAGCTCCCCTTCAGTCGATGCGCGCCAATGAGCGGGAGGTCTTCTTGCAACTTCCGCCGGATCTCGATCCACGGGTCAAAGAAGTGGCCAGCCGGCTCTTCGCTGAGGCCCGGGCTGATGTCCGAACTCCTGGAGATCTCGCCCAGCGCTTGTCGCACCACACGCTGGATTGGTTCATCAAACAGGGTTTTCGCTATAGTAAATCACCTGGCTTCATCCACGGGCAGAGCGGCGTCACGCAGCTATCTGATTTTTTATTTAGCCGTAAGGTCGGATTCTGCGAGCACTACGCCGCAGCGTTTGCCTCGCTCATGCGTGCGGCAGGTGTGCCAGCCCGAGTCGTCGTCGGTTTTCAAGGTGCCACCTTCAACGCTATTGGTGAATACTGGGTGGTCAGAAGGATGGACGCGCACGCCTGGACCGAAATTTGGAGCGCGGGCGAAGGCGATGAGGGCCGCTGGCTGCGAGTCGATCCGACCGAGTCGATCGCGCCCTTAAGAATCCAACTCGGCGGCGAGTTCAATCGCTTCGAGGGTGGAAGCCTCGCAGGCCTTAGCACCGAAGAGGCACGTCGCCTCTTGAACAGCCAACTCGCGGGCCCTTTCCGCCAATTCCAACTCGCCGTCGATAGTCTGCAAATGAAATGGAACGCCTTTCTTCTCGCCTACGACCTCAACTACCAGCTGCAAGTTCTCGCCAACCTCGGTATCAACCAAGCCGGGCTCTTTGTCTTAAGCGCGGTCATTGGCGTTTGTATATTGTTGCTAGCGGCATTCATCATCTGGTTCAATAGCCGGCGCGCCCGCAAAACCGATCCGACCGTGCACGAATGGCGCCGTTTTTGTGCGATTCTAGAAAAAAGCCGGCATCACCCGAAATTTCAATGAAGGGCCCCTGCATTTCGCTGAGCGGGCTGGCCTCGCGCTTCCGAGCAAGGCTGCTGAGATCCGCTCCATCGCGCAGCGATTTGCCGATCTTCGCTACGGCACGACCAACGAGCCCGACCAACGTCGCCGGCGGAAAGAACTCAAGACTTTGATCCGCCACTTCTCACTGCGAGCCAACAGCTGACCTGATTGCCCAAAATTGAAGCACCCCTCACCGTGAAACGCAGCTTAACTCGCGAAGAATAAAGATTTTTTACGGTGTTCCGAACAGTCACTAAATTAGTTTAGGAGGTTGCTGATGCGCCGATTTTTGAGGGGCTTGGGCCTACAAAAAAAATTATTGCTCGGATTTGCGGCGGTTGCCCTGATTCCCATGGGGATCAGTAGCTATAATCACTTCGCTCTTCGTCAGGTCTCGCAAAAATACGATCATGTCGCCTCGATCAATCTCGGAAACGCCGAGACGCTTGCCGGTATGAACCGGGCCATGCTCAAGATCTCGCTTCTCGTGAACCAACATGCCAGCGGCCTTGAACAAGAGCCGGGCGCAGCCGCCCGCGAGTACCGGCAACTCGTTGAAGCCTATCAAAAGAGCGACGCGATTTACCGCGAGATCCCGTTCGTGGACGGAGAACAGAAGCTCTACGATGCCGTCAGCGACGGCTGGCAGAAATTCGCCAAAACGAGCAATGACATTTTCAACCTCCCCGCCAACTCCTCGCAGTTTGCCGGGTTACTGGCGGTCTATAAAAAGCACGCCGCGCAGCTCGACGAATCACTGGCCGGACTCGCGCAGTTTCAATCACAAGAAGCTCTCAAATGGCGCGAAATGGCGACGATCGAGGCCCGCACCAGTTCTCAACTCTCGATGATTCTGACTTTCACCGGTTTTTTCTTGGCCCTGATTCTTGGCTACTACTTACCGCGCGCGATCACGACGTCGATCGTCCGGGTGACCTCCATCCTGAAAGAAAGGGCTGACCGCTCGGCCGAAAAATGTTCCGCGGCCAGCCGCTCCTCACAAAGCGTTTCAATGTTGACCAACGAACAAGCTGTGACCATTCAAATGACCGTCTCATCCGTGGACCAGCTCAAGACGCTGGCGGAATTCGCCAGTTCCTGCGTCTCGCGCACTTCGGATCTCTCGACCAGCAGCCAAACTGATTCACGCACCGGCCAGGAGTCGATGACGGAAATGATCAATGCGATCAATACCATCAAAGAAAGCAATAGCGCCGTCGGCCAACAGGTGACGTCGCTTCACGACCGCGCCACTTCGATCATCCAGGAAATCGGAGAGAAAACAAAGATCATCAACGACATCGTTTTCCAAACTAAACTCTTGTCTTTCAATGCCTCGGTCGAAGCCGCCCGTGCCGGCGAATTTGGCCGTGGCTTTTCCGTCGTCGCCGATGAGATTGGCAATCTTGCCAAACTGAGTGGTGTAGCGGCGAAAGAAATTTCCGAAATGGTCGCGGCGAGCCTGCACGCCATCGATGCCATGGTTGCCGACATCCGCCGGACCGTTGAGGAGGCCGTTCAGAATAGCGGCGCTAAAATCGACGAAGGAGTCGCCATCGCCCAGCGCTGCAACGACACTCTTGCCAAAGTCGTCCAAAACAGCCAGGAGATCGACATGGCCGTCATGCAGCTCAGAACCGTGGCCGACGAGCAAGGTTTCAGTATTTCGTCGATCAACTCCGCCATGTCTGACTTGGAAACCAAAGTGCGCTCGAGCGCCGAGGCCGCCAACGAGTCAGCGGTCTTCGCCGATCAAATGAACTCGGAGTTCCGGGCGGTCCACGGCCTGGTCTCATCGCTGGAGCAAATCCTCGAGGGAGAGAAGAAATCCGGCTCAGAACCGCCGGCCGACGATCAGCGCCCCCAAAATCTCAGTGAACCTCATCTTGAGGCAGCCGCGTGAAAATGCCTTCAGCGAGCCTTCTGGTCGGGGGCGCCACTGCGAAAGTCCGCAGGCCATAGATTTTGGCAATGATGGCGATTGCTACTATAAGTTCGTCAAATCCCGATGGGCTGTGTTAATTTCGAGGCCTCTTGAAGGAGGTCTTCCCATGAAGAAAATATTCGCGTTAAGCCTGCTCTCTCTCGCCAGCTCGGCCGCGTTGGCCGGACAAAACTACCGCATCACCGTCACGTCCGAAGTACCGGCCTGCCATCAACGCCAAGACACCGCTCTGCAGGGAGCCATCGCCGATGTTGAACGACAAGCCAAGGCCCAATGCCCAAGAGGTAATTTGGCGCACCAAACAGTCAACGTCAGTTTCGATGGCAACTGCCAGGGACCGTTGGTGACCGCCGTTTTCATTGCGAACAATTCGACTAGGTCGCTTCGCTACGGTATTGGCGCCAAGGCCGGGCAGCGACGATATCGCAGTTTGAGCGAGGAGCCCAAGGCACCGGTGATCGAATCCACGGCGATCAACGTCTCTTGCCCTCGGGAGTTACTGTTCGCAATTGAGCTCGCGTCGATGGGCAGGATAGTGTCCTGCCCACACGGCGACCAGATCACACTCTCGTTCGACTCGACTGCAAATTGAAAATCGTTTTCCATTCGGCCCGCGAAACTGCCCACCTGTTTTTCGCCCTGCAGCCCCGCGAAGAAGGTTTCCTCCGTCAGCTTCGCGCTCGCCCGCCGAGGTCGTTGCGCGAAGCCGTGTAAAACGACACCTTGATCGGCAATTGATATCCCCTTCGGGACATGGACTGGCACCGCCAGATTGCAATCCTTGCGGGCCCTCTTTAACCCCGTGTTCCCGCCCGCCGTTGCTTTAAGACTGTAAGACCTTAAGGAAAACTTGCATTTGCAACGGAAATGCCAAGCTAAAGTGCTACCGGCAGGAGATCTAGAACTCTCCCCCTTTTTTTTTAAAGTCATGCTTAAGCCTCAACTAGGCACGGCGTAGTTTGAACGACTTAACGTCGCGCACTTTGCGCAATTAATTATGAGTTAATTGTCTTGCCGAGGTGATTCGTTAGTTGCCGAGCTCAGTGACTTCTTGGCCGGCACGGTCATGCGCCTCAAGGCATTCAAGATAGCGGTGCTCGCTGGTGTCGATCTCGTCCTGCAGGCGCGCGATTTCGCGGGCCTTGTCACTGGCAGCGGCACCGCTCACCTTGGCGAGTTCTTCCGTCAATCGCAAGACGTCCGCCCGACGTTTTTCATTGGCCGCTTCGATCGCGGCCATTTCTTTTTCAAGCGAACGAAGCTCTTTATCGAGCTGTTTTTGCGCTCTTTATAGTTGAACTTCGGTGCCACGTCGGCAGCCACGGCCTTTTCAGCTCTTCCCTCGTCGCTCGGCACCAGGTGACGCTCGGACAACACACCTTTTTGCACCGACCAAACATACTCGTCATAGGAGCCGGGATAGAACTCGGCCTTGCCATTGTGAATTTCGAGAATCTTGGAGGCCGTGCGACGCACGAATCCGCGATCGTGGCTCACGATAACCACCGTCCCTTGATACGAAGCCAGCGCCTGCGTCAGCGCTTCGACGGTATCGAAATCCAAGTGGTTGGTCGGTTCGTCAAGAAGAAGGCAACTGGCGCGTTTGAGAAGAATCTGCCCGAGAGCCACCCGGCTCTTCTCGCCACCAGATAAGACGCGGATCTTCTTATGCACATCATCACCGCTGAAAAGCAGCGAGCCCGCGAGATCGAGAATCTCCTGACGTTTGACATCGGCCTTGGCGTGGGTTCCCATCGCCTCCAGCACAGTGTCCTCGGGATTGAGCCGCTCGGCCACATGCTGCGCGAAATACGATACTTCCACCGAGGCGCCGAAGGAGACGCCGCCCGTGAGCGGCTCAAGCTCTCCCGCCAACGCCTTCAACAAAGTCGATTTACCTGCGCCATTCAGGCCGACGATGCCGAGATGATCACCCAATCGCAGCTCCAAGCGCAACTCACTCAAGACGACTTTGTCGCCGTAACCGAGCCGGGCGTCTTCGATTTGCACCACGGTTTTTCCGGTCCGCGCCGGCTCAGGAATCCGGATCTTGGCCGTTGTCGGCAAACCCCGAACCTCGATCACTTCCATTTTTTCGAGACGCTTCAGCCGCGACTGCACCTGGCGGGCCTTGGTGGCCTTGGCGCCAAAGCGCGCGGCGAAATCGAGAATCTCCTTACGCTTGGCGGCCGCTGAGAGAGCCGCTTGGCTCAGCTGCTCGCGCAAAAGCTCCTTCTGTTCGAAGTAATCATCGATGTTTCCGGGGAATTTCGTCATCTGCCCGGCTTCGATCTCCAGGATGTGATCGGTCGTACGCCTCAGGAACTCGCGGTCATGGGAGATCAAAAGAAAAGCCTCATCCGTCGACTGCAAAAACTCCTCGACCACCACCAGCGTTTCAAGGTCGAGATAGTTGGTCGGTTCGTCAAGGAGCATCAGATCGGGCTTGGAGCCGACCATGTGTAAGAGCTTCGCCCGCATCCGGTAACCGCCGCTGAGGCTCATGAGTTTGCGGGAAAAATCGCTTTCCTTCAGACCAAAACGAAGGCGCCATCGCCTTGAGATCCCAGATCGGCGTGCGAGTCTGGGTCGAAAGATACCCTTCGATCGTCTGCTCCGGTTCAAAACGATCCTCTTGGGCGAGATATCCGATCGTTAGTCCACTGGTGCGCGTGATTTCGCCCGAGTCGATCGTTTCTTGACCGATCAAAATTTTAAAGAGCGTCGTCTTGCCGGCACCGTTGGGACCGATGACGCCGATCTTCTCGTCGCTATTCACGGCGAACGAGGCATCGCTGAAAAGCGTGCGGGCGCCAAATGTTTTCACCCCGCTCTTGAGTTGGAGAAGCTGCATGACCACCTCGATTTAGGACCTGTGGGCACCAGAATTGCTTTGATTCAGAAGGAAAAGCAAGAGGGACAGCCGAAAGCGAAGGACCGCTTTCATCAAGATCGCTTCATGGAGGAAATCATGGATAGACAAGACCGGGTCAACAACGACGAGACCGAGACCCAACAGACGCGCTTTATCACCGAGCACTCCACGTGCGCGATGTGTGATTCGGTTCTTGAAATCCGCCATGATATCAATCGCCCCGAGTTACGAGTGAAAGAAGAGGCTCACTGCCCGCTCTGTGGTATTCGTGTCCGCTCCAATCATCATCTGATGCACTGACATCCTCTCGATCGCCGGAATTTTGCCGCGCCCAGCCACAGAGGTCTGGGCGTTTGTTTTTGACGCCACTCATGACGATTTTCCAACTCCCTACGCCAATTTTCTGACGCTTGAACGCCGCACCTCGGTTTTTGATTGCGTTCGCCGGCGGTTTTCGCCAGATTGTTTTGGATATCAATCATTTATCATCTCATCTTCAACTGGCATCTGGAGGTTCATCCGTGGAATTCATGCAATCGCGCCAGCTCAAAGCGGCGTTTCTTATGATTTGCTTCGTGATGGGTGGCTTTGGTAGTGTCGCCGCCGCTGAAGAAAAGACGAAGCCGAAAGAAGGAGCTAAAAAAGTGAGCACTGCTGGAAAAAACCCTGTTGTCGTAATGGAAACCTCGCTCGGCACTGTTGAGATGGAAATTTTCGCCGACAAGGCGCCGGTCTCGGCCGAGAACTTCTTGAAGTATGTCGATGATCATTTCTATGACGGCACCATCTTCCACCGAGTCATCAGCACTTTCATGATTCAAGGCGGTGGCTTCACGCCCGAAATGCAGCAAAAATCGACACGCGCACCAATTAAGAATGAAGCGACCAATGGTCTGAAGAACGAGCGTGGCACTCTGGCCATGGCCCGCACGATGGTTGTCGACAGTGCAACCGCTCAATTCTTCATCAACGTCGTCGACAACCCGTTTCTCAACAACGCCGGCACTGATCCGCAACGCTACGGCTACGCTGTTTTCGGCAAAGTCGTGAGCGGCATGGACGTCGTCGATAAGATCAAAGGTGTCCCGACCGGCTTCAAAAACGGCATGGAGAACGTTCCGACCACCCCCGTCGTCATCAAAGCGATCAAGCGCAAGTAATTGATGGAAGAGTTTGTGACCCGCTTATTCTCGACCTATGCCTACCAGCCATGGCTGGTGTATGGGTCGATCTGCGGCTTCATGCTCCTGAGCGCCTTTGGCCTGCCGATTCCCGAAGAGGTGGTGCTCATCAGCGCCGGCTTCGTCGGCTACATGTCGCTCAATCCTGAGCAGTTTCCACCTCCGCCCGGCGCGACCGAAAAAGTAAATGTTTATATGCTGGCGATCATCGCCTTCGTCGCGGTGATGGCATCGGATTTTCTGATTTATTATCTCGGCCGGCGCTTCGGCCCGCGCCTTTTCAAGGTGCGCTGGTTTGCGCGCATGATGCCCGAGAAGACGCTGCAGAAAATCCGCCAGTGGATGCGGGAATACGGCTCGTGGACCGTGATTGTTTTTCGCTTCACGCCCGGTGTTCGTTTCCCCGGGCATCTCACCTGTGGCGCGATGGGCGTTTCACCGTGGCGGTTCATCGCCATCGATTGGATCGCGGCCGGCCTTTCGGTGCCGACTCAAGTGTTGTTGGTGTCTTTTTACGGGAAGTTCATCCTGCAGTACTTCACGCGCTTTAAGATTTTCCTCTTCTCAATCCTAGGCGTGATTCTTCTGGTGTACTTGACGATGAAATTCTTGAATCGCAAAAAAGAAGCCCAGGCCGAAGCCGTACCTGTGCCAGCGAACGAGCCAATGACCGCGGTCCCCTCCGAGGATTTGCGCTCGCCGCGGGCTCAAGGCCGCCGTCCGTAAATCATCACCCGAACGTCGATTCCACCATTTGAAAACCGGCGCGCCTCCAACTTCCGCCAGGCCGAAGGCAAGCGCAGCTTTTCCGGCCCGGCAATAGCCGGGAAAAGAAAAGCCGCGAGCTCCGGATGCGCGACTTTTCAACTTGCAGCAAGAGCTTCTCATAAAAGGCACGGAGACTTTCATCGACCGCGATACGCTCATCATAGGGAGGATTGCAGACCACCCAACGGCTCGCCGATGGTTTAAGCTCCTCGGCTTGAAAGAAATCCCCCTGCACCAGCTCGACCGAGGGTGCGCAACCGGCTTTCGCTAGATTTTCACGGGCCGCCGCGAAGGCTTTCGGATCGATTTCATATCCGCGCAACGAGCCCACAAAAGCCTCAGGGCGCCGCCGGTCGCTTCACCTGGCTCTCAGCCACGAATTTTTCGAACGCGAACGACCGCGTGCCGACCGGTTGAAAGATACCGCTCGCTTCGAGCAGAAAGGTTCCCGCGCCCATCATCGGGTCAAGAACTTCGACGCCACCCGCCTGAGGTCTCAGCTCATGCAGCCGCAAAAGAATGGCCGCCGCCGCCGTCTCGCGAAGCGGAGCTTGCGAGGAGAAGATCCGCACGCCGCGCTTATGCAAAATCTCACCCGAGGTATCAAGACTGAGCGTGCAGACGTCGTTCTCAAGTCGCACATAAACGTCCGCTGGCGGCCCTTCAAAGCGCGAGTGCGGGCGCCCCCGTTTTTTCAACCGCGCCACCCTCGCTTCCCAGCAGGTCTCTTCGATTCGCGTTTTGATCTTGAGCCGCGAGCCGTGCACCGCCGCATGAAAGGTGATGCGGCTCTGATCGCTCATCCATTCTTCCCAGACGAAGCCTGAGAGTTTTTTAAAGAGTTTCGGAAAATCCCGGCAACCGAACGTCGCCAACCGCAAGAGAACACGGGTCGGCGTTTTCAGGACGCGATTCATCGCGTAGCCGACCCCGAGCGGAGCCGCGACCGCAAGGCCGCCGCGTTCACGCTTGACCACAACGTCCCCCAAACCAAGCGGCGAGTTCGCGTTCGCTCACATCTTCAAAACCCGGTGTGCACACCAGGAAGAAATCAAATTGAGGGTTCACTGGAGAGATTTCAGTCATCGAGGGCCGCGAGTCTACCGCCAAGCGAGCCCCTAGTGCAAACCTCCAGCACTCAATTGAAATCTTTCGGCGCTTCCGTCAAATTTTCACAGCCGTTTTGCGTGACGATGACGTTGTCCTCGATGCGAACCCCGATCCGAGGTACTCGCCGCTCAACCCGGGTCCCGGAAATAAAGCCCCGGCTCGATCGTCAGACACATCCCTGGCGCCAAGCGTACCTCTCGGCCGTCGGCTTCGAGTTGCGGGCACGGATCGTGAACATCTAGCCCCAGCCAATGCGACGTGAAGTGCGGAAAGACTTCTTGTAAAAGAGACGAGGCCTCGTTAAGCCCCAGCCGCGCAAGCCCCTCTCTAAGGATCGACTGCGCCACAACGTGAATTTCGCCCAGCGTTTTCCCCGGGCGAACCGCGCGCAAAGCCTCAACCACGATTGGTCGATTCTCACCCTCAAGCGCTCACTTAAGCACGGCTCCCACCGCCTGATCGCGCTCAAACTCTCGAAAGAATCGGCCCGCACGTTCACGAGTCGGCTCGAGCTGCTCTTTGACGAAGCCGTCCGCGAGACTGAGCGCGAAGAGATGGTCACAAAAGGCCTCGGGGACCATATGGCCCTTTTTGCTGTCAGCGGCGGAAGTGTTTTTTCTACAAAATAGGCGCCTGAAAGGGCCTAACGCGAAAATCAGGCAGTTACTTCTTCGCTTCACAACCCGAGACACGGTATGAAGGCTTGTTCATGAACATCCTCTTAGAAACCGCCATCCTCAGTATCGGCATGTTGGCCGTCTGCAGCCTGCCTGTTTTTTTCCACCGGGCCCGGTCGAGCTCGGGACCGCTCTTTCTTTTCGGAACCGGAGCGCTTTTCGCGATCTGTGTCTTCGACTTGGTACCCGATATTGTCGAAATGGGCGGCTCTCTCGGCCTTTGGCTAACGCTCTCGGTGGGCTTGGCCTACTCGGCCGTGCATCTTTGGCACTTGCGCCGCCACCAAGCGGAACACCATGGCGAACACCACCATCATCAGCGCGTGCACGCGCATTCGCTGCCGGTGTTCTTTTTGTCGATCGTCACGCACTGTTATGCGAGTGGTATTCTGCTTTCGGTTTCTCGTGATTTCTCTGAGAAACTTGCTGGAGCCGTGTTCTTCGCCCTGCTCGGCCACAAGGGTTACGAGTGCATTGTCTTTGTTTCGCTCTTGCTGAACCACCGCCTCTCGCGCAAGGGCACGTTTTTGGCCATTCTTATCTATTGCTTGGCTCTACCGGCCGGGGTCGCGACCTCGCTTGTCTTTAAAGGAAGTCTCAGTCCAACATTCGCCATCGCCATCAGCAGCATCGCCGTCGGCTCGATTCTTGGCTGTCTGATCTTCGACTTTGTCATTCCGAGCGTTCAACAGGTGCGACGCGAGAAGCTCCGGCTCGCCTGGATCGTCGTTGGCGTGGTGCTGACCCGCCTTTTAATGAGCCACCTCTAGCCCGCCGCTGGCCGCGGGCGATCATTTTTTCAAAAAAGCCGGCTTCCCAGGCGACTTTCCGCTGCAATTTCGAATATTTTCACCGTTTCCGCCAAGAACGTGGTACTTCCTTACCCAAACTAACCGACCAGAAAACGAGTATCCTTTGCAATCATTCAATGAACTGTCCTTGAGTGCCCCCATGGCCCGCGCCATCGCGGATTTGGGCTACGAAAAACCGAGCGCCATCCAGGCCGCGACATTGCCGATTCTTCTTGGCGAACCAACCGATTTTCTCGGCCTGGCCGCGACCGGGACCGGCAAAACCGCAGCCTTCGGCATCCCGCTCATCGAGCGGCTCGATCCCGATTCACGCACGGTCCAAGCGCTGATCCTTTGCCCAACTCGCGAGCTGGCTTTGCAGGTGCGTGGGCAGCTGGATCTCCTTGGCCGCTACAAAGGAATTCGCACTGTCGCGATTTACGGCGGCGCTGGCTATAGTGAGCAAATTCAGGGCTTACGCGCCGGCGCCTCGATCGTGATCGGTACTCCTGGGCGGGTGATTGACCATCTGGAGCGCGGAACTTTGCGCCTGGACGCCCTGACCACCGTGGTCCTGGATGAGGCCGATGAAATGATCTCGATGGGTTTTTAAGGACGAACTCGAAAAAATTCTCGACGCCACACCTCGCGAGTCGAGCCGAATTTGGCTGTTCTCGGCCACGATGAGTCGCGAAGTGCGGAAAGTCGCCGATACCTATTTGCGCCAGCCGGAACAGGTGCAAGTGAATCGCACCGAAATCGTCCCGGCGGCGATCGAGCAGTACTACTACCCCACCCGCGAATCCGATAAACCGGAAGTCCTCTGTAAGCTCATCGAAGCCGCGGAGAACTTTTATGGCGTCGTCTTTTGCCAAACCAAAGCACTGGTCGTCGAACTGACTCAGTATTTGAGCGAACGATCTTACAAAGTCGATTGCTTGCATGGCGATAAGGACCAGAACGCGCGCGAGCGTACCATGGATGCCTTCCGTAACCGCAAACTCGAGATTTTGGTTTGCACCGACGTGGCGGCGCGCGGACTGGATGTCAAAGACATCACCCACGTCGTCAACTATTCGCTGCCGCGCGAACTCGACACTTACGTCCACCGCATCGGCCGCACCGCCCGCAGCGGTAAAAACGGCGTGGCGATGAACTTGGTAACGCCGAGCCACCGCCGCTTGATTTTTCAAATCGAGGCCTTTACGAAAACCCGCATGCAGGAAGGCCTGATCCCCACCCGCCGTGAGATCGGCGCCCGCAGAGTCACGCGGGCCTTTGCACGTTTCATGGATCAGCCATTTCACACCCGCGCTTTTGAAGTGATGGGCGAAGATTGGAAAAAAGCCCTCAAAGACATGTCGGCCGAGGAAGTCGCCGCGCGCTTTCTGACTCTCATGAATCCCGAGATCTTTAACGATCGCGTGCGCGCGAAGACATTGGTCGACATGGCTCCGGAATCGAGACCCACGCCCGTGGCAGGACCGCTCGGCGCGCCGATTTCTCAGCCACAGTCGAGACCCCTGGCGAGGCCCACTCCCTTGGCAATGCCAAAGCCTGTGGAGCGCGCCGTGGCCCGCGAGACCGAACGCGGCTTTGACCGCCGTCGTGAACGCGGTCCAGAGCGCGGCTTCGAGCCGCGGCGCCAGCGCCCCGAGCCGCGCGGTGGCGCCCGGCCCTTGCCTTTTGCCCCACCACCGCGTGAGCAAGTTATGACTCAGGCTGGCCGGCGCGCCCCGGGAACAACGCCGACACCTGCGCCCGATGGCTTGAACCGCCGCGCCCGTCGCGCCTTGAAGTTTGGAACAAAAACCTTGAATCCCGACTCACTGGAAACGGGCCGGTCAAATGAGGTCGCAACATCCTTATGATCAGTACAGCGAACGTCAGTCTCCAATACGGAAGCCGCAAACTTTTTGATGAAGTGAACGTGAAGTTCACTCCCGGCAACTGTTATGGCCTAATCGGCGCCAATGGCGCCGGCAAGTCGACGTTTTTGAAGATCCTCTCCAAAGAACTCGAACCGACCACCGGAGAAATCATTCTTCCCGGCGATGTCCGCGTGTCGGTTCTCAAACAAAACCACTTCGCGTTCGACGATTTTGAAGTCCTAAAGACCGTGATCATGGGCAATCAGAAGCTCTACAAGATCATCGAAGAAAAGGACCGCCTCTACGCCAAACCCGATTTTTCAGAAGAAGACGGCGTGCGCGCCTCTGAACTTGAAACTCATTTTGCCGAGCTCAATGGCTGGGAAGCGGAAGCCGAAGCCGGCACGATGCTCGAAGGCCTCGGCATCGCCACCGCTTTACACTCGAAGCTCCTCAAAGAACTTGATCCCGGCGACAAAGTAAAAGTGCTTTTGGCTCAAGCACTCTTCGGAAAACCCGATGTGCTGCTCTTGGACGAACCGACCAACCATCTCGACATCTACGCTATCCAGTGGCTTGAAAATTTCTTGCTCGAGTTCTTGAACACCGTGATCGTGGTTTCGCACGATCGCCATTTCTTGAACAAAGTCTGCACGCACATGGCCGATATCGACTTCGGTAAAATCAAGGTCTACACCGGCAACTACGATTTCTGGCGTCAATCGCGCGATCTGAATATGCGTCTGCAGAGCGACAAGAACCGAAAGGCCGCCGAAAAGGCCGAAGAGCTCAAAGAGTTCATCCGCCGTTTCAGCGCCAACGCTTCGAAATCGCGCCAGGCTTCTTCGCGGCAAAAACAGCTCGAGAAACTCGACATGGGCGAGCTCCCGGTCTCCTCGCGCCAGTCTCCCTACGTCGGCTTTGAGCCAAAACGCGAGCTCGGAAACGACATCGTGACTTTGGACCGCGTCTCGAAGAGCGTGAACGGCGAGCCTCTCTTGAAGAACGTGAGCTTCACGCTGAAGAAAGGCGATAAAGTCGCCCTCCTTGGCCGTAACGATCTCGCCAAAACAGCCCTTCTCGATTTGCTGGCCGGCGAGCTTGAGCCCGACTCGGGGTCGATCGCCTGGGGCATCACCACGATCCGCAGCTATTTTCCGACTGACAACTCCAAGTACTTCCAAAAGGTTCCAGGGGTTGACACGCTCGTTGATTGGCTCCGCCAGTACTCCGAGGAAAAAGACGAATCGTTCATCCGCGGTTTCTTAGGAAAAATGCTCTTTAGCCGCGATGAGGCACTGAAGAACCCGAGCGTTCTCTCGGGAGGCGAAAAAGTCCGCTGCATGCTCGCCAAGATGATGCTTTCGGGCGCCAACGTCTTGATGCTCGACGGCCCCACCGCTCACCTCGATCTCGAAAGCATCACCTCGGTCAACGACGGCATCGTGCGATTCAAAGGGGTCGTTGTCTTCACCTCGCACGACCACGAGTTCCTGCAAACTTCCGCGAACCGAATCATCGAGCTCGATGCCAATGGCGGTATCAAAGACGATCGCTCGGTCACCTATGACGAATACCTGAAGCTGAGCTGACGCTACCCCATTGAGTTGTGCTTGGCGCGGCCTCCTTCCCCCCCCCCCAATTTGTTAAGCCCCAGCTTAACAAATTGGCCCCGTGAGGCCTTGCGGCCAAACCGTTCCGGAAAGAGTGACAGACCTCCGAGACATCGGACCCCAGCCTCTTGACCGCCTCGCTCCAGCTCCGTAGTTTCGGCTTGCAAAGGAGCGGGTATGCGATTCACTTTAGCCGTGGCGGTCGGGATTTTGCTTTCGTTCTTTCTTGGCTGGGGAAACGCGACGGCCACCGAGACTATCCGTGTCTGCGGCCGGCCTTTGAAAATCACCTCGGAAAAAACCGCCGTTTATAACGAAAAAGGCCAGATCACTCATCGGCCCGTCGTCACGAATGTGGATGTGATCCAATCCGACGATGGTGAGCCATCAACAATTACGATTTATTACGACCATTTCGAAGAAGCGCTGCCGCTGGCGCAAGCGGCGTTGCGCTTTGAGGAAGTCCTTTGCTTTGAGCGGTCGCACGCACGCCCAGGACTTAAGCCTTCACGCTGATAAAAACCTGGCGAATCGCCATATTCAAGAGAACGAAAATCGGGAGACTTGTCAGGAGCACCACGATAAAGGCGCCGACCGGCAGATCATATGTGTAGCTCAGCCACATGCCATTGACGCTGACAAAGGCTGACAAAAGCCAGCCGTCTCATCATGAACGGTATCCTCCTGTAAGGCTCTCCTTCATAGGGCGAGCAAATTCTAAATGCAAACGCTTTGCATTACGGCCGAGGCTTTACCCAGCCGCGCAATCCGGGCAAACGCCGAAAAACTCAAGCTTGTGCGACACTCCGGTGTAGCCGAGTTCGCGCAGGATTTTTTCCTGCCCCTTGATGGCGCAAAAGTCGACGGGTTCGACCTTATGGCAAGCCGTACAAACAATGTGATGATGGTGACTGCCGTCAAGCGACGCGACCTCGTAACGAACCGAGCGGAGCAAAATCACAGGTCGTTAAAACTCCGGCTTCGACAAACTTCGCCAGGCACCGATACACTGTCACCAAATCAACTTTGGTCACCGCGGCACTTCATTGGCTCCCACACCTAACAGGAGCCCCTGACGATAGCTAGGCTTCTTTACTGGCTTTTGACAACCAAAGGCCGCTGATCCGGCCGCCCCATCGCCAAAAGCAAAGGTCTTTCACCGCTTTGCACCTTGGTGAAATCAGCCTTTGACTTTAACCCATGCCAATCCTCTTTGATCATGACCTGGCCGATCGAACCACCTAGGCTCGCTCCGGGCCCCAGGAGAACCACGTGGTCGGGCGCGAATTCTTTCAGGGCCACGGTGATGGCGCGCGTGAAATCGTAAGGCTCAACCACTTGGTGACCGAGCGTGTAGCGATAAAGCGCATCGACATCCGTCGAGTACGGCTGCCAAACGACACCGCGTCCATCGATCAAGGCCGTCTCAGGAGCACGGAACAATGACCGCGGCAAAACTTCAAATGCCCGGCGACTGGTCTCAAGAAGGCAAGGCGTATGGAAGGCCGCATGGTTGATCAATTGAAACGGATAGTTCTCAACCGGTGGCAGCTCCTTGAGGGCCGCCGCAACACCGGCGCGGTTTCCGCCAAGGACGATGTAGCCGCCAAGATAAATCGAAATGTAAAGTTCGCATTCGTCGCGCTCGTTGATCAATCGCACCCGGTTCAGGACTTCGGCGCAAAGTCTGTCTGACATCAGCCAATTTTCATCCGAAACCGGATAAATGACTTGGCCACCGATGATCTCGTTTTTCATCATTGAGCCCATGGTGTTGACGACGTCAAAGCCACCGGCCCAATCGAGGCTTTGGCCATAAGCGAGCGCGAGATACCAACCCATTGAGTTTCCAGTGATGGCGACGATCTCATACTGATCACGATCGATCGCCATGAAATCCACGTATGAGCAGGCGTAAATCAAGCTCGAAGCGTGCTCACCCTTGGTGTGGACGTTGGGTTTGAAAACCTCGGCCGAATCGAGATCGCGAATGGTCGGCTCACCGAGTGCTCGCCGCCGCTCATCGATGTCTTTGAGAAATTCGGCAGCGTGAGCACCGAATTGACTGAGATACCCCAGGGTCTCTTTGGTGTAGCTGCCGCGGCCCGGACAGACGACTACGATACGTTTCTTCATGCCATCACCTTTTAAATCTTATTCAAGAGTCGAAGCGCCTCGACCACGATCTCATCGCGGCTCGGCAGCCCCGCCGCCGCGGCCTTACCGAGCGGGATAAAGCAATCATCGGCCGCCACCACTTTCACGCGCGGCACCTCGACGGCGTTTTCAAGGATATGCCCGCAAAGCCACTCGCTCCACGAACCGGTCTTACGGCACTCATCGACGATGAGCACATGCCGGGCATCACCGATCTCTCTCAGGAGCGCTTCGCCGTCGATCGGCGCCAGCCAACGCATATCGATGATCTTGACGCTCATCTTATGTTTCTCGGCGAGCAGCTTCGCGGCCTGGCGTGAGTAATAAACGCCGTTACCATAGGTGACGATTGTCAGCTCAGACTTCGCTTCGCCGCTCGTCCAAACACCGAACTCGCCAAGGCGAATTTTTTCCCCGAGTGGCGGGTACTGGAAAGTCCACTCCTTGTCGTTGTCGGCATGGAGATCGCGGGTCATATACAGCGCGATCGGCTCGACAAAGACCACCACGCGGCCCTGGTGCCACGCCTCTTCGGCGCAAGTCCGCAGCATCTTCACGGCATCAAGACCATTCGAGGGTGTCGCGATGATCACACCCGGGATATCGCGGAACACGGCCAAGGAGTTATCATTGTGGAAATGCCCGCCGAACCCCTTTTGGTACGGAAGACCTGCGATTCGAATGACCATGCCGTTGGTGAATTGGCCTTGCGAGAAGAACTGCAAAGTCGCCGCCTCACCGCGGATTTGGTCTTCGGCGTTGTGCACGTAAGCCAGAAACTGAATTTCCGGAATCGGCAAAAATCCGTTGTGCGCAAAACCGATCGCCGTACCGAGAATGGTCTGTTCATCAAGGAGCGAGTTGAAAACGCGGCGCGGACCGAACTTCTTATGCAGACCCTCGGTCACATTATAGACGCCGCCCTTTTGCGCGACGTCTTCTCCGAAAACCACCGCTCCCGGGAAGCGCACCAGCGTCTCGTGCAGACCCATATTGATGAGCTTTGCCAAATGCAGGGGCTGCCCGTGAAGTTTGGAGTACTCGTTCGGGCCATACGACTCAACGATGGTTCCATCACCGGGAACCGCCGGAAGCGGCTTCGGATGCGCGCACGCAGTGAGGCTCCTACGCACTTCTTCGCGCTTTAAATACTTCGGCCGGGTTTTCGCGTACTCGCCGATCGCCGCGATTTGCGACTCGATCGTCTTGTACATCTTCACGATCCCCGAGGCGTCAATCAGGCCGTTTTCAAGCGCGATCCGCGCCGAGTGCAGAAGCGGATCATTGAGCTCCGCCTGCTCGATCCTCTGCAAAGTGTGATAGGAAAACTCCATATCGGAGCCCGCATGTCCCAGTAGCCGCACGGTCTTCATGTGCACGAACACGGGCTTTCGATGCACGCGCGCATAGCGCTCGGCTTCGCGCAACGTGCGGTAAGTATCGCAAATGTTCAAACCGTCGCAATGCAGGTAATGCAAACCGGCCCGCTGGCCATATTGCAGCTCAAGCCAGTTCTGCGGCGTCGGCGTCGAGATTCCAATACCGTTGTCTTCGCATATGAAAATCAACGGCACCGGCAGATTTTGGTGCGCGACCCACAGAGCCGAGTTGACAGCGCCGACCGCCGTCGAATGATTGATCGAGGCATCGCCGAAAGTGCAGATGACCACGGCATCCGCCGGCATCACGGCACTCGTGAGTTTCAAATCGCGCGCCCGGCCGATCGACAGCGCCGCTCCGACCGCTTTCGGAAGATGCGAGGCGATCGTGCTGGTTTGCGGCGGCACCATCAACGGGTAACTGCCAAAAACCTTATGACGTCCGCCGGCGATCGGATCATCGCTGGAGGCCACGAACGACAACATCGTGTCATAGAGTGGCGTCGTTCCGACCAACTGTTTCTGTCGTTGAATCATCAGGGCGCAGCTGCGGTAGTGAACGAAGGCCATATCGGTCAGGCGGAAGACCTTCCCCGTGACCGCGTTCCCCTCGTGGCCTGAGGAGCCGATGGTGTAGTAGCATTCGTTTTGGTTTTTTAAGATTCGCGCCCTCAGATCCATCTGCCGGCTCATGATCTGGGTTTCGAAGAGATCCATGAACTCGGAAGGCGCAAGCCCCGCATCCTCAAGCCCGGTGTGCGTGCGCGCAGGGGGGAAAACGACCTTCGGTAACGAATTGAACGAAATTCTTGTCGACGACTTCAGCTCGATTGTACATAGGAAAGAAAGCTTACTGTGGCCGCCCCGACCTGCACAACTACCGGGGTGATTTGATGCTTAGCGTTTTCGCGCAATGTCTGATACTTATCTGACAAAATCAGCATTGCAAAGCGCGCCCGACCCTGCCAAAATTCCTCTACTTTTTCTCTCCAAATTCGCAACAAAGGAAAAAAAGCCCATGGCTGCCTACGAGTCATTGAATTACATGGAAGAAGACAATCTCCTCACCAACGACGAAATCATGATTCGCGATTCGGTGCGGGAACTCGTGGAAAACGAAGTGATTCCGGTTTTGCAACAGGCCAACCGCGATGAGAAATTCCCGATGCACCTGATCCCGCGCTTTGCCGAGATGGGCCTTCTTGGCTCCACCATCCAGGGTTATGGCTGCGCGGGCCTGGGCCATGTCGCCTATGGACTTGCAACCATGGAACTCGAACGCGGCGACTCGGGCATTCGTTCGTTTTGTTCGGTGCAGAGCTCGCTGGTGATGTATCCGATTTACACCTACGGCTCTGAGGCGCAAAAAGAGAAATACCTGCCGAAGCTGGCCAAGGCCGAGTTCATTGGCTGTTTCGGTTTGACCGAGCCCGATGCGGGCTCCAACCCCGGCGGCATGCTCACCACGGCCGTCAAGGTTCCGGGCGGCTACAAACTCAATGGCAACAAGATGTGGATCACCAATGGCTGCATCGCCGACATCGCCGTGGTTTGGGCGAAACTCGACGGCGAAGTGCGCGGCTTCATCGTCGAGAAAGGCACCAAAGGTTTCACCACCACCACGATGAAAGGTAAGTTCTCGCTCCGGGTGAGTGTGACGAGCGAACTTCACTTCCAGGACTGCATTGTTCCGGAAGACGCGATGATGCCGCACGCGAAAGGCCTCAAAGCGCCGCTCAGCTGCTTGACCCAAGCCCGTTACGGCATTGCCTGGGGCGTTTTGGGAGCCGCCAACGCCTGCTTCAGTGAAGCACTCAATTATTCCAAAGCGCGGACCATCTTCGACGGCAAGCCGCTGTCAAGTTATCAGCTCGCACAGGCGAAACTGGTCAAGATGGCGCAAGAGATCACCAAAGGGAAACTTCTTTGCATCCAAGCTGGCCGCCTGAAAGAGGCCGGTAAACTCGAACCGCGCCACGTTTCGATGATCAAGATGAACAACTGCCGTGCGGCTTTGGACATCGCCCGCGACGCCCGCGACATGCTCGGCGCCAACGGGATCATCGACGAATATCCGGTGATCCGCCACATGATCAATCTCGAGACGGTCAACACCTATGAAGGCACCGAGGACATTCACCGTTTAGTGATCGGCCAAGCCCTCACCGGCACCGCTGCCTTCCGGTAATTGAATGCCAGCCTCCCCCGCAGCCCCGTTTCACAAAGCCGAAGTGCGGAACCTGAACTTTTATTACGGTTCCGCACAAACGCTGAAGAACATCAATTTGCAGATTCCCGACCAGAAGGTCGTGGCTCTGATCGGTCCTTCGGGCTGCGGTAAATCGACGCTTCTCCGCTGCTTCAACCGGATGCACGATCTCTATGCCTCGAATCGTTACGAGGGTGAGATCGTCCTCCATCCGGAGGGAATGAACATCCTCGAAAAGCGCATCGACCCGATTGAAGTCCGAATGCGTATTTCCATGGTTTTCCAGAAGCCGAATCCGTTCCCGAAGTCGATTTTTGAGAATGTGGCCTACGGGTTGCGGGTGCGAGGCGTGCGCCGGCGCACGATTCTCGAAGAACATGTCGAGCGGGCTTTGAAGCTTTCGGCTCTTTGGGAGGAGGTCAAAGATCGCTTGAACTCCTCGGCGCTGGATCTCTCGGGCGGCCAACAACAGCGCCTTTGCATCGCCCGAAGCCTGGCCATCAATCCCGAATTGGTACTTTTTGACGAGCCGACTTCGGCGCTGGACCCGATTGCCACCGCCAAGGTCGAAGAGCTCATCAATGAGCTTCGCAAAGAGGTCACCATCGTCATTGTGACCCATAATATGCAACAGGCCGCCCGAGTTTCTGATTATACCGCTTTTATGTATCTCGGAGAGCTGATAGAATTCGGAGAGACGGGCAAGATCTTCACGAAGCCAGAGAAGAAGCTCACTGAAGACTACATCACCGGCCACTTCGGTTAACGATCTCAGGTCAGTGGTCTCACCCGCCGCCAAGGATTGGAGAAGGTGGACTATGCCGAAACTGGACCGTCATTTTGATCAGGAATTCGAAGCCCTCAAACGCCAAACGCTCGAAATGGGGGCCGCCGTCGAGAAAGCCCATCGGCTTTGCCGTCCACGGCCTGATCGAGCGGAGCCCGGAGTCCTTTAACCAGGTCCACGCGACCGAGTGTCTGATCAATAAATACCACATCGCGATTGATGAGGCCTGTTTACGCATTCTTGCCAAGACTGCCCCGCTGGCCGGCGATCTCCGCTTCGTTTTGAGCTGTATTAAGATCAATTCCGATCTGGAGCGCATGGGCGACCAAGCGGTCAATATCTCTCATAGCGGCCGCCATTATATCAGCGAACTGCCGCTGAAACCTTTGATCGATCTGCCGAAAATGGCTGATGAAGTCAGAAAAATGACCCGCGAATCGCTCGATGCGTTCGTTCGCCGGGATGAGACGCTGGCCCGCCAAGTGATTATCAATGACGATGTCGTTGACCGCTACAAAGCGAGCATCTTCAATGAGCTCACCGAACTTATGAAATCATCGCCCGATGCCGTCGATCGCGCCATGGATCTGATCTTGATCTCGCGCAACCTGGAGCGAATCGCCGATCACGCCACGAATATCGCCGAAGATGTGATCTTCGCCGCCTCGGGCATTGATATCCGCCATAATTCGCGCCAATCCGTCAGCTAATTGACGTCGCTCGACGCATCGCAAGCTTGATTGTCGGGATGGGAATCTTTATGCCATATCTCGAGTGGCACCCATTGTTTAAAGGAAATTGAAAATGCTGAAACTCATTGCAACCTTGTCTTTGCTCGCGTTTTTGGTACCGACCGCCCACGCCGAAGAAAGCGCTCAAACCCGCATCATGAAGGCCGAAGCCGAAGCGGCGGCTAAACTTGAGCCGTCCACCCGTTACAGCGGCCGCACACCGATCGATTTGACCAACGGCATTCCTTTCGACAACGGTACCTATGGAAAACCCAACCCGAACTACGAAAAGTGGGCGACCGCGCCAACTGTCGTTCCCAATATCAGCGAATTGGTCTACCCGTATGCGGATCGCAATGATTTCATCACCGGCTGTGAAGAAAACGCGCAATTCGTTGATAACGCGATAGCCAACTGGCAAATGCCGCCCACGGCGATCACCAAACCCGAGGCGATCGAGTACCGCAAAAACGCGGTGACGACCATGCAGCCGCTTCTTGAAAAATTCAACGGTGCGCTCCGGGCGCTGAAATCAGCGGGTAAAGGCGACTGGGAAAAGGCCCAATCCGACGCCCGCCACGCTCTCATCGAGATGCGGACGACCTATTCGAGCCTGCATAAAAACGTTCGCTAAGGCATCCTTCTGATTCATCCGCAGGAGAAGCGGCGCACGAGCTGTGTCGCTTCTTGGTCGATCATTCCCGCATCATCATTTTTAAAGACTTTCTTGCCATCCATCAGCCGCGCGCAGCCCTTGTTCTTGGCTAAAATCATGAAGAGTTCAATCACGCCATCCGCTTTGATGTGATCACCCCCGCAAATCGCCAGCAAACTCCCCTGCGGCTCCGGGCTCGGCATGTGAAAGCTTGCGATCAACTGATCGCCGTTTTTGCCGCAAGCGATCGCCACGGCTTTGGCAAACTCCATCTTCAGAAGACTTTGTTTATTGTCTTTGGCGGCTTGAGCCGGAAGTGCTGAGAGAATCATCGCGACCACGACAAGCTGAGATGGCATTCTGAAGGCCCTCCTTGGGAAATTGAAGCACACCCTTGGGCCAAGGGGGAGTGCATTCTGGCGAAAGGTGATCTTTGAAACACCCTTCAGCGGAACCTCAAACCGCCGCGATAAAGCGAACGCCGAGGGTTTGCTCAGGGCCTTTAATGATAGTGCCGACCATGGAGCTAGAGACCTGGCCCCAGATGATCTTGGATTCGATTCTGTGAATCCGGCTTGGCTCGGCCGTCGAACGGTAATGGAGCTGGTAGTAGGAGTTGGCCTTGAGCGGTTCGCGCGGGCTAATCGAAATCCTCGCTCCCATTTGCGCGAAGTCGATGAACTTCGCTGGGATCCGGTTTTTACGTTCGACGTCGACCAACTCGCATTCGCCGGACCTTGCGACCCGGGGATGCAGCCGGGTCGGAGCTCCCTCGCCGCGCACCATCTTATCAATGATCGCCGTCAGATCATCGAGCTCAAGCGGCTCCAAAAGCAGCTTATGGCGAGAAACATCTTTCACCTGAAAGCGCGCCGGCGGGCTGATTTCGGGACTGACCGTGATGAGGCCAATGCGAGGAAAGCGGCTCTTCACCTTCAAAATGGTATTGACGTGTGCTGAATCAAATCGCGTCAGCCGCATGAGCAGAATATCGAAAGCATACTGGCGCAATCCTTGGTTGATATCTTCAAGCGAAAGAAACTCGCGGACGGTGTATTTGACCGGGTTACGCAGATGACTCCGAATCAGCTGCAGTTCCAGTCCCGGTTGCGACACAACCGCGATATTCGTAAACACGTCTCCTGCGACCTTTCTTTTAGGGAGCCCCGCCGCGGGGGGCGCGTGCGGGGCTTGGGATATGGGGTGGTTTGTACCTCATCCTCAGAGCAAGAGGCGTGCACAGTGGCGCGCGGTTTTTTCGAGGGCTTCGCGCGCGAGCTTCAGACATCGACCGTCAGGTTCGACAAATGTCATTGGGTGGTCCGGCTGTCAAAATTTTCGACAGCCGAGAAAAAGGGCCTTATTTTGCGAAGAGATCGCGACAGAACGTCGGCAGATAACCATGCCGCTTGATCAAAGAATTCGGCTGACCGCTGGGTACGCCAGGCAACATGGTGATCCACGGAAAGACTTTTTTCAGTGGCGTCGCGGAAGTTGCGGAGATAAAGGCGGAAGCCGAGAATATACTCTTCCAGGACACTCCGGTCCCATTTATGATTGAAGTCGTTCATCGGATGGTTCATCCAATAGGTCCCCATTGTGACCATCATCCGACTGACCCGATCGGCAAAACCGCCCGGATCCTGTTTGTATTCCGCAAAGAGCAGCGCGCCCGTTGCCGCCGCCGAGATCGTCAGACTGCCCGCGCGCTGGAGGCCCGTCATTTTCCGCCACCGGTCAATAACACCGCCGGGCAGTTTCACTTCAAGCTTGCGGCCACCCGCTTTCAAGAGCTCGGTCGCGCGGTCTAACCTGTACTCCTCGTTCTTTTCATCAAGAATTTCTTTAATCGGATCCGCGACATTCGGATCCAACGCTCTGAAATATTCACGAAGCACGATCAGATCTGAGGGGCGCTCCTGTGCGATCCCGCCCATCAGTGCCAAACCGATGGTTTGCCCTTTGAGTTTGGCAATCTCACCCTCTAGCTCGACGAGATTTTGCAATTCCTCGATCGCATAGACAACAGCCTCGTCCTTGATGTCGTATTTGGCAAACTCATTCGGATTCTCACTTGAAAACCGCTTCTTGAGCGATGCAAAGGCGATGTGCTGAATCAGCTTGCGAACACGCAGATCCTCTTTTTGCGACAGCGCACCAATGTTCGTTCCGCGCTCAGCCAAGGCCCGCGCCTCATTGCTATAGAGGTACTGAAATCCCGCATAGACATCGTCCAGCCGCGGGTTCTTTTTCCAGTTAGCGAAGAAGACATCGACGGCCTCGTCCATTTGTGCGCGCTCCTGTGCCTCGGACGGATCGGACGCGCCCGCTCGTGCGGCGGTACTTACGGCGACCATCAAGATCACGGACGTCATTGTTTTGAATTGGCTTAGCACGCGGATCCCTCTCTCTGAATCAAGAATATCACTCTCCCGAGAGGGGTTTGCAAAAAAGGGTCCCAGCTCTGGGTGCGCCCGATAATGTACTTGTTTCAACAGCTTCGCTGGTCGAACCACAGCCAAGGCGCCGTCGAAACTTTCGACAACACGGGCGGGATTTGTTGCGGTTCTTGGGGTTTGGCTCGTATCAGTAATGATAAGCCCGGCCTGGTTCTTTGAGAAATTTCACTTGGCTCTCAAAGCTCAGTTGATGAACCAGGTCATGATGAAACGGACATAATGACGAGATTGTCCAGCTCGTTACTTCCGCCAAGACTGACCGGGAAGAGTTCATCGGCTTTGTTTTCGCTGGGTGCCGATCCATGCTTTTTTCCAGCCGTTTCACGGCCCGCGCCGGCGGCCCTTCGCCTCCGGGGTCGCGGTCGTCGGATCTTCGGGCCACGATTGTTTCGGGTAGCGGGCGCGAAGTTCTTTGCGAACCTCGGCGTAGCCGTTCTTCCAGAAACTCACCAGATCCGAGGTCACTTGCACCGGCCGGAAATTCGGCCCAAGGAGGTGCAAGACCACCGGCACCCGTCCGCGCGCTACGCGTGGCGATTCGCGAAGCCCAAAGACTTCTTGGATGCGAACTTCGAGATAAGGCGACTGGCCCTCGGGATAATGAATACGAATGCGGCTGCCGCTGGGAACGACGAGCGAATCTGGCGCCGCTTCAGTAACGAGCGAGGCAAAGCCCGAAGGAAGATGGCGCATGAAGGCGTCCGCGAGATCTTTGCCCTTCACATCACTCAGCCGAGTTTCGCCGAAGCAGACCTCCTCTAAAAAGGCGGTCTGCGTTTGCGCGAAATCAAAGGCCGCATTTTCAGAAAATTGCGCGCGCGCAAAATTGATTCGCGCCAGCACCCGGCTTAAAGATTCAACGCTGGCAAACTGCACCTCCCAGCGTTCGCGGCAGGCTGCGACCAAAGGCGCGAAGGCCTCTTCGGGCGTGGGCCGACTGAGATGCGGTTCTTCAAGAGGAAGATCATGAAACGATTCCGCAAGACGTTTTTGCACGCTGAGAGATTCGCCGTCGAAAACGACTTCGCTCACACGCGAAAAACTCGCAGCCGGAAAATGCTGCTTTAGCCACTCGCGCTCAATTCGGCTCGCGATTGAAATCTGCACGTCGCGCACGCCACCGCTCACGCCTGGCGGTGGCTCGGAGGAATCAATAGCCACAAAGTACTCGGCCGTTTCGACGCTTGAAAACGGCGCCAATTTCACGCCTCGCCCGCCCACCATCCGCGCCGCTGATTCCTTGGCCCGGCGCCGCCGGCAGATCCGGTCGGGGTACGCCAAAAGAAGCAAACGCAACGCCAATTCGTCGCCACCCACGCCCGCCAGAGTTTGTGTACGCGTGATTTTCAAACGTGCCGCCGCGCTCTCCAGAAGCTGGGCCACGCGCGCGGCGTTGCGGGCCGCGATCGCATCGACTGCCACCGATGAAGAGCGGCGATCATCGAGCAAATGTAGCCTGAGGACGACATCGGATTCGAGACCGGCGTGAAACTTCAAATCATTCGCCCGAAGGACGATGTCTTTTTCCGAGAGCAACGCCGCCAGACGCGAGCCGAGCGCGATCGTTCCGGCTTTGGCGGCCTCTAAAACCAAGCGCGCTAGCCGTGCCGGTAACGGCAACTTGAGAGCCTCGCGGCCTTCAGGCGTGAGAGCGCCGGTCGTGGAATCGCGGAACCCCAGATCGGTCAGCGCTTGGCGCGCGTAGCCGATCGCGCTTTGCGATGGCTTCTCAAACCATGAAAAGGCATCCGCGTCGGTCACACCCTGAGCGAGAAGAGTCAACAGCGCCTCCGAAAGATCGGTGCGTAAGACCTCCGGCTGTTCGAACTCGGGCATGGACGCTTCGTCAAGCTTCGTCCACAAACGGTAACAAAAGCCGGGACCCTGACGGCCGGCACGGCCCGCCCGTTGGGTAGCCGACGCGAGACTGATTCTGGAAAGCTGCAGGCGTTCAAAGCCCGCACCATCGAGTCGAACGACACGCGCCAGCCCCGAGTCGATCACCGTTCCCACACCATCAATCGTCAGACTGGTTTCGGCGATATTGGTCGAAAGAATGACTTTGCCGCGCGATGGGTCTTTACGAATCACCCGGTCTTGCTCTTCCAAAGGAAGACTGCCATGTAATTCATAGCAAAGAAAACCTGCACGGCTGCAAAATCCGGCGACCCGCTCGCGCACGCCACGAATCTCGCGCGCGCCTGGCAGAAAAACCAAGACATCTCCTGCGCGCGGCGCGGAGCCAGAAAGCACCGCGCGCACCGCCTCAGCCACTGCGTCGAGAAAACCTGGACCGCTCTCGAGCGCGAGCGGCCTTTTGGAATTTTGCGCCTCGACCGGATACGTGCGACCGGGAACGCGCACCACCGGGCAGTCCTTCAGAAACTTCGCTACACGATCCGCGTCGAGAGTTGCGGACATGACGATGATTCGAAGATCGGGCCGGGCGAGCTCCTGCAATTCAAAGAGAAGCCCCAACGCCAAATCCGTATGTTGGCTGCGCTCGTGAAACTCGTCGAGAATAACCGCGCCAACATCTTGAAGTTCGGGGTCTTGCTTCAAACGTTGCGCGAGCAGGCCCTCCGTTAAGACTTGAAGACGTGTCTCAGGCTTGGTGCGGTTTTCAAAGCGCACCTGATAACCAATCTCGACGCCTCCGAGCGCCCAACCCTGCTCGCTCGCAATACGATGCGCGGATGCTCGGGCCGCAAGCCGCCTGGGTTCAAGCATCAAGACTTTTAACCCCGGGGGCACAAGCCCTGAACTCATTAGTTGAGGAGGAAAGCGCGTGGTTTTCCCTGCCCCCGGCTCCGCGACCAGGACGAGATTTTTGTGGGCGCCCAAGGCCGAATGAATTTCCGGCCAGGCTTGATCAAGCGGCAAAGGATCGAGAGCTGTATTTTTCACTCGCCCATCATACCCGCTTGTTTGCAAGGTGACTATGCCCGTTTTTCGTGAGATGGCAGAGGCCGAATTCTCACTGACCTAAAGAGAGGTTTATCTCATGAAATCCTTGCTCGCAGCCCTTTTCATTTCTCTTTCCACTCTTCCCGCTTTCGCTGAGACGCGTTTTGAGTTCGCGCAAATTACCAAGGCGGTCACTAACCAGATGTTCCCGGTGGCGAAGTTCGAAGTGACGGCGTTCATTCCGTGCTTTGCGACGGAATCGAAGCTTGTGAAGAAATTGGAGCAGCCCGTAAACATCCTCACCGTTGCCGTGGTCTACAGTTATGACTTCGAACCGGGCCGCGCTTATTGCCAATCGCTTGCCGAAGTGAAATTTCCGTTTGCCGTTTCGGCCGAAATTTTCCCGCAAGTGCGTTTGATCAACGCTCCCGGCGTGACTCTTGAAGTCGAGCCTCGCTAAACGACTTCGTCTCGATCCGAGCGGCGCTGGCACAGTCAACACATTGCAGAGCGCCGCACTTGCTTTCTCATCAGATCTAAATATTCCCTGATAGCTCTCATAACGTCCGACAAATTCAGGTCTCTTTCGTCACCTTTTTTCTCATCCTTCGTCGTAACGCGTTGAGACTATTTTGCGCATTCCCTGAGAAAAAAAGTTGCTCCGTTTCGGCCGCCGTTGAATCCTTACTAATGGCGGCTAGAGAGCCATTGCCGGAGTTCATGGATTTACGAACTCCGAGAGCAGGAAGCCTCATCAATTGACTCAAGGGGGAGGGGACATATGACAATGCAGCGACGTGATGTGAAGATCCGGGCCATGGGTGCCTACTTACCACGCAACGTGGTTCATA